>JAAVTI010001006.1:0-150618 GCA_011947335.1 Phytophthora constricta | reverse complement strand
ATATCAGGGCTTTAACGATCATGCTAACGCTCACCATGCTGATCCACTCTTCAGCCGATGGAGCACACTCAGTTTTTTCGGCCGACATATCCTTTGTTCCGTGCATCACTGGCCGTCGCACACAGTCCAACATGTCTTCCTGTTCAACATTTCCATCTCGGTACAAAATACGCTTATTGCGTCCGGCATTCCTTCAAAGGATGCGACGCCCTTAAACCATTTGACAACGTACTGCCGAACTTCATCAAAATTAAAATTTAGCTGGTCCATGCCCAGCACATTGGCATCGAGGTCGGAGTTTCGAGATATGAGTACTGCACACGAGAGCCATACGCTGCAAACATCAGAATTTTCACGGTGCAGTCTACATCGGCCGGAATTGATTTGATCTGATATAAAAAACGAGAATGATATCTCGGCGAGGATTTTCCTGATCACTGTATAACGTGTCGTCTTGATAGCCTTTCTTCGTGCATATCGCGTATCCGCACTCCACCGCACAGCTCTTTGAAAACTTTTCAAAACTCTCGTTGTCCGACATGCCTAATAACGTACGGCCATCTTCTTCTTTTCCTGCGTGTATCTGACCAATGTGCGGCTCACTAGCATCAATAGCGACGTTTTCCCAGTCACTGGAGGGCTTTTGACCAGAAGAATGTCGCCTTCATCAAGTCGGCGGATTATCTGCGCAGTCAGATTGGTCCGAGGAAGCGTTCGTGGGTCGTCTAGATTAGCGCCTTCCTCATTCTCCCTCTTCAGTATTTCCTGCCATACTTCACACCCTCTTGTATAGCAATTTCATGAGCAGGAGTCACCTGCCATTTTTCTCTTGCACCAGCATTACCAAGAAGAGTGCGGTATGCTCGTCCATGCCAACACCGTGTTGTTCGCAGTACCGTTGTCACAACTTGTCAGACCGAACTGGTCTCAGTTGAGCTGCACCCATGTCCTTAGACACGCAGGTCTCTTGATTCTGCTGGAAGCTTCACTTCTCCATCGACCTTGTCCTGCATAACGCGATGTCTTCGCTGCTGAATCTGGTCGTTCCTGGGTCTGGTACGGTGATCCAAGCGCTGTCCGAGATTTTCCAGCTCTGCCAGAACTTGAAGGAGGGCCAAGACGCGTGCTCTCGAGTGCACAGACGCCTCCAAGACCTTCTGTCCGAGCTTGAGAAGGTGGAAGAGCAGGGCCAGCTACCCCGTCCAGACTCGTCGCAAAGTACACGGACGTCGTGACCAAGTATCTCCTCTACTTGCGGAGATACCGAGGCAAGTTGTTTTCTCGGCTCATCCGTCACCGCAAAATGATGGACGAGCTGTTGCTGATCAATGAAGAAGTGAATATGCTCTTTCAGATGCTGCAACTCGCTACGACAGCCACGTTAATGGACTGGAGAATGCAGTGGGAGATTGACCGCAGGAACCAGGAGCGAGCGATGGCCACAATGGTCGCCAATGATGCAGCAGTGATTTGTGAACTTCGAGAAGTTCGTGCACAAGAGGAAGCGGTTGCCTCGCTGAAGTTTGAGATGGAGCACCAAAGCAGCCGACAGACGAAGGAAGGCATGCAGCTGATTGAGACCATGTATCGGACTGTCGTTCGGACATTAAAAGCACGCGTTAAAAAGCTGCCATCATGGTATCTCCCGCGTGACGAGGTGGATTTGAATCGGAGCCGTTTGCTTGCGGTTCTTTTGGCTCAGTTCATCGTGGTGTTTGGGGCGCCGGGACGGATGTGGTGGTAAAGTGTCTTCTGGTGGATGGAGTGGATGATCGTGCGCAGCAACAATTTGAAGCAGAGATTTCCATTTGTCACCAGTTCAATCACCCGAACGTCCTGAAAATGTTTGGCGCATCGCATATATGCTCACCGCCATTCATCGTGTGCGAACACGCTACTGGCGGTAACCTCTGCTCATTTGTGAATCAGTCAAAGGAAAATAAGCGACGTACGTGGCGGCTGCTTCTCCAGACAGCAATTGGACTGGATTACATTCACAAAAAGCGAGTCGTGCACGGCGACCTGAAGTTGAATAACATCCTGATAGGAGCTGATGGGCTCGCCAAGCTGTCTGACTTTGGCTTGAGTATCGTGCGAAGTTCCTCCAGTATCTCGAAGTCGTCTGCAGATGGAACAAATGCGTCGGGTGGACTGCGCTGGCGAGCTCCAGAGTGTCTTCGAAGACGACCCACTTTCGCTTCAGATGTGTATTCCTTTGCCATGTGTATCATCGAAGCTACAATTGGTGAACCTCCTTTCGCTTGTTTGGACGATGATGACGTTCGAGACAATCTTCGCAATGGAGAGATCCCAGAACAACCGGAGGACATGACCGCTGAACAGTGGGAACTCGTAGTTGAAATGACGCGCCACGACCCAGCAGATCGACTTTCGATGTCCAGTGCAATCGAGCGATTGAAGCGATTCGCAGACGCTGAAGAAGCAGCCGAGCTCTGTGCCTCACCAACAATTTGTTGTTTATGTTATTCGGCTATCGCTTGCGAGGCGCTTTATTGTCCCCAATGCGGAGCACCACAAAAGTCTGAAGATTTGGAAATTGCTGATTTCCAGAAGGCAGAAGTTAACGCTCAATGTGGGTCTGATGCTTATCTCCATAAATGTGAAGTACTGGTCCAGCACGACACACGTCACGATAGGCCTACTGTTTCCATTCTTCTGGATGCGGCGAATTCAGACGATGCTGAAGAGAAAACAGAAAACACAATTACTGAGACTACTTACTCGAAGGTGTCCCGATCCTCACGAGCGCAGGTTGATTTACCAGGCTAACGGAATTCAGCAACTATCTGACGTGGTGGAAACCGATACCAACTTTACTGTTCAGCTGTACGCAGTGCTTTGTCTTGCGTGGTTTACCTATGACGATTCCGATCTACCCCAGCAGAGATTTGAAGAATTGCGAAGCCATGTTCTTAACGTGACGACACGAGAGTTGACGATCCTTTTGAAAACACTTCAGCATGGAAATGAGTTCGAGAGAGATGAATGGGTAGTCGTTTGTGCGTGCTTCGCCTGCAATCAACATAAGGACACTTATCGCAATGCCGGCATGATTCTCCCACTTATCGATATGGTGCGTTCGGGGACGGCTTCGCAAAAGCTTTGGGCAGCTGTGAGCTTGCTGGAACTTGCTAGCGGCAATCCAGCTAATCGTGAAGTGATCGGGCAAAGCGGAGCTATTCCACCGCTTATCGAACTTGTTCGCTCGGGGACCAAGTCACAGCAAGAAACAGCAGCCGGCGCCTTAGAAAGTCTGCCCTTCGAAAACGTCAACAACAGCTTGATGATAGCTCAGAATGGAGGTATTTCACCACTTGTGGCGCTGGTTCGAGATGGAACAGAAGCGCAGAAGGTCAAAGCAGCAGGAGCCTTGGGAAACTTGGCTGCTAATAGTGTTGAGAACCGCAAGCAACTTGCTCGAGAAGGTGCGATAGCGCCACTTATCCATCTCGTCCGATCAGGAACAAACACGCAAAAGTGCCGTGCGGCAACAGGACTTGGAAATATGACGTACAGCAATGCTGCAAATGGTGTGGCCATCGCGCAGGCCGGAGGAATCCGCCCTCTTGCCGCACTTTTGGAAACTGGAATCGCTATGCTAAGTGAGAGAGCTGCCACTGCTTTGGCCTGCCTTGCGCTGAATAATGCTGCCAATCGAGAAGAAATAGCACGAGAAGGAGCCATTCGTCCTCTGATTGAACTCATTCGATCAGGAACTGATGTTCAGAAGTTTCAAGCGTCAAATGCTTTGGGTAACCTGATGTTTGAAAACGACGCAAACAGTTTGGCCATTGCTCGGGGTGGTGCTATAGCTCCTCTCGTCTCACTCGTTCGAACGGGAACGGATGTGCAAAAGGTTGAAGCAGCAAGGACTCTGGGAAATCTGGCAGGAAATCTCGATAAGAACCGCGTGTGGATTGTACGTGAGGGTGCAGTAGAGCCCCTTATTCAGCTTATACGGACGGGAACCACCGCACAAAAGAATCGAGCAGTCACTGCCCTAGGCAATTTAGCCTTTAACAACGCCGGCAACTGTGCCACAATAGTCAGCAAAGGTGCGGTCTCTCCTCTTATCGAAATTATCCGAGCTGGAACGGAGGACACGACAGGAAAGGCGATGGCAGCAGTGCTCTTTCTGTCCCGTTCTAAGGAAGGAGTTGCTGCTCTTTCGAAATGTAAGGGTGCGGTACCAGCTCTCCTGAACTTGACTGAAGCAGGGGACAGCTTGCAGCAGCAACGTGCAGTTGTTGTGCTACAAAATATGGGCTACAACAAGCACGACAAGATATGGACAGGGAATGGGTAATGAAGACTTGACTTGTGATTTCACTTTTTTTCAAGTCATGTCGTGGGTCGATCTAACAAGGATGCATCTTAATGCCAGAGCATTGTGCTTTTGGAACGCTCTCTGGAAAATGGGTCGGATCACGCGTTTACGAACCACAAACAGCGTTGACTGAGAAGCGTGGCTTAACCTATTTGCCGCAGCAACTGAGATGTTTGGCGTCCGTCAAAAGGTGTACATTCTTCTGAGTGCTTCTTAGGTAGACCCTACCAGCAATTCAATTGCCAGTATTTTAGTTTCTCATGTAGCTATCTTGATTGCTACGGTGTGAACTACCTACCAACTCGCTTATCATTTTCATGGTCGATGACAGATCGCCAAAGCAGCGAAGTAGGTGGTTCTGCATCACCCAAACAGGCCATATTTTCCTTTTCTTGTTGCTCCAATCGCGTTAATTCCGTTCTTGCGATGTTTTCCCAGCTCTCAATCCCAGCAAATGGATCCGAACAATCGCTGATGGAAACCCCACTTTCACCAAGACATGTGTGTCTACCAAATAACCTCAATTCCTCAGTTTGCTCATCAGGAGAGGACTCAACGTACGCCTGACAAATGATGCAAGGACTCAAATATTGATGCTGAGGTTTGTCAACTGTACGAAGTTTCGTTGTTGCTTCACGTCTGGCCTGGAATCTCTGTTCATCAATAAGTCTTCGTGTTGCAATTTCCTGCAGCTTACTGTTGTTCCTTGCTGCTTGCGAAGGTAACACTGAGTCGTCCTCCTTAACAAGTTGAAGGTATTCCTCTAGTTTTCGGTGCATTTCATTACGAAGCACTTTCGAGAGTTCCAATTCAACAAATGTCACTGCCTCAATTTCTGCAAGAATAACGTGTTCTGCTTCGCATCTTGCAACAAGAAGACTCTTCTCCAACAGGACATTGCGCTGTTGAATGGCAATCTCACATCCAGCCTTCCAAGCTGCTGCACTAAGCAATCGTAGCAGAGCTCTGTGAATATCCATTTTCTCACATATCCATTGGACTCTTTTCCTGCCATGCCAACCGCGGTATACACGTTGAATCAACCTGACGCTGAGGTCTCGCTGTTTTCGTACACTGTAGAGTCTCCAAGAGCGCTGCACGATTTTTCCTGCTCGCTTATATCGTATAAACCCGCACCACTTCTTCCAGCATTCTCGCTGTGTCTGCATCCATCGTTGAACAAGATGGCAACGCAGTTTCTCCTGCTGTTTACGCCAAAGCTGCCACTGCTCGAACGCACTTTGCATCGCTTTGCGCCTCGCAATAAGCTTTAGTTGACACTTGAATTTCTTGCGTTCCTCGATATGTTTCCGCCACTGTTGAAAGCGTGATTCGACGTCTTTTACGAGAGCGAAGCGCATTTTCTCGCGGAGATAAATCATGCGAACAGAGTAGTTATACCAGGCACGAAGAGCTCGAGCTGCCCGAATTAAGCGTAACTTTTGTAGCAACGCCACAGCATGACGATGCTTATGAAAGCTACTAACCACCATTTTGATTCCCTCCACAAGACTCGTTCTGCTTGTTTCCTGAGCAAGGTGACCAATCCAGTAGCGTCGCATCGCTACAATTCTTTTGAAGCCCAGCGTTGTAGTCGACGTGCACTAGCATCTACGAGCAGCATATACACTCGTCCATGATACCCGGGTGAGCAGCAGCAGTAAAGTAAACCGTCTAAGGGGCCATAAAGACTAGTTAAGTACAAATACTGCGCGTAGTCAGCTGCGTTTGTCTTGGCTTCAAGCTCCAAATGAACAGCGGCAGATCGCAGACGAACTTCTTGCTCCTGTTTGGCGCGTTCATCTCGCATGTGTAGCTCATCTGTCGCTCGCCATTGAGCATTTCGTTGTTTCTTTGGCGAGTAGTGTACCGAAAAGCCCCACAATTGACGAGATTCTGGGCCATCTTCATCGATGTCAAGTCTTGTATCTTCTCCAATTTTCCTCTTGTACGATCTCTGCTGTCCACTGATTTTCTTTCGTAGTGCTTGAACTGAAGCTGACAGAGGAACCGTAAAAGGTTCTTCTTGACGAGGTGGAGACGATGAATGACGCTTGTGCTTTTCGGAGAACTTTTCGCTTGTCGTTTTGGGCGGATCGAACCCGCATAAGGAAGTGCGTTCTGACTTAGAGCAGCAAAACGAACATGTCGCCGAGGTTCACAGGAGTGCTCGTGGTCTGGGAACAAAGTTGAAGTTTGCACTGCATCAGGATGTTGTCGAGAGCTGAGCATCACAGCTCCTCCGTGAAGTCCAACCACCATAGGACTTTTACAGCGAGCAGACAGTCGAAACAAGACGTCTTCATGACACTTTAACTCGGTTGTTATCTCTAACACCATTAAAATAGTGAGTGGTAAGAGAGTTTTTCAAAGTGTGTCAACTTGTCTTGACTATTTTTGCCGATATGGCTACACTAAATTTGATAATGTTTGGGGCCAGTTTAGAGCCCAAGTTACCCCCAATTTGGACGTCCGACGTAGCACAATATGGCGCTCCAGCTCGACGAAGACGAGCAAGTTCTGGAGGCTGCGCTGTCCCTTTTGGACGAATTCGAGAGCTCAAGAAGTACATCAGAAGCCTCATTCTCAAACTCCGAGTCACTTTTAACCATAATTCAAACTAAGGGCAAAAAAGAAGACGCGGAACTATAATCCGAATCGAGCTCGAGAGGCACAGCGCAAGGAGTTGCTCACTCTTCGGGAGTTAATTCCAAAGCTGCAAAAGCGGCTAAAAGTGCTGGAAGATGAAAATCGACGCAGAAATGCTGCCAGAATATTGGCAGAGAGCAATAAATCGTTAAGGATGTGGAAGAAGATGGCGAGTCTCCAGCGTCAATCGCGAGCGAACGCTGAAGAAGAGAACCGACGGCTCCGAGCAATGCTACTCGAGCAATCAGAGACGTATACGCTCACTGTGCAGAAATTACTACAGACTCGGCAGAGTCAATTGCAGGTGCGCGTGGATTCGAGTCTTTTCGCAACAATTGGGGCTTCTATTGACTCAAAGCTCGTTCGGGTTGTGTTTGTAGACGTATCAGCGGTGGTCTCAACCTTGGACTTCCAGGCGGATGTATGCGCTGCCTCTTGAAGGTTTTGATAGCGCTGTCATCCGAGAGATGACGGAGAGTATCGACGCTGTGTATCACCAAGTGCTTCGAGAGTTTTGTCCCAAATCGTGTGCTGGAAAAGATGATGCCACGTCGTCGCCTGCTTTTGGCGCCGAGAACGCACATCAACCAACGTTCGCCGATAAAATTCTTCCTTTTGATCTTGATGCCACGGGTGCTGCGGCTTGGCAATTTTTCGCGCATTCGTTTCGGCGTCCAACAGCTCGATTCTACTACCACACAGACTCACCACAGGTATGTTCTTGACTTTTTACCTATTTGCTAGTACGCGATAGACAAGATGCACTGATGCGACTTTCTTACCGAATTGTATATCTGCCCAGTCCCCAGGGCTCGTAAGCGATGATACTGTCGTCGAAAGCTTCGGCGACGAGATCCATTTTGGACCGATAATGGCTGATCTCAAGGTCAAGCAAATCGGTCGCTTCTACACAGCTGCCGTTTGCATTGTAGTTGCCTGGCAGGCTTTAATCAGCCCTGAAAAATTCAAGGGCGAGGCGTTGAGCGGCATCGTGTTTGAAGAGAAAGGAGCGCTCGTGATCAAGCCTTTCAGCCCACAGAAGCCACGTGATTGTGCTTCAATCATACACACATGGCAAATGATCACTCCAGTTCTCTACAGCAGCGCGAAGGAGACCCACAGCCAGTTAGTACAAGAGCTCAAGAGCTTTGTGGTGGCAGGCTGCAGACCAGGGCGAGCAGTTGAGAGCATGGAACGGACTCTGCATTTCCAGTCGGTGCCATTGGAATTGGTCGCACCTTGAACAGCTTGGATTTCATGTAGGTGATGCTGCAATCCTGAGCGCCATAGTTGATTTATTTGTTTGATAAGAATACATGGACGGCATTTCTATAGTTCTGCGTTCTTCCTGGATTGCTCCACCAGCATGCTCTCAATCAATTGAACTGTACTCGCCGACGATGACCCGCTCAGGACAAAGTCCGTGAGTTCTTGGATAAATTGCGAGCTGTTCTCATTCGTGCTGTTTCCTAGAGTTTCAGGAACAGTCACATGCCAAATTCGAAGGAGCGTGAACTGGTTGTTATGAGTCTGGAGTTTGGCCGGTTGTCGAATCACCATCGAGCCTTGTTGTCCTTGCGGACCAGAACTTGAATTTTTCTCGTCGATGTTAGTACGCTCTTGTCAATTTCCAGCACGAAGATGCTGTTTGTCTCCGTGAGTGCCACAGTGGGCTTTTTCTTCGTCACCGAGCGTGCACGAAGCATCTGCTGTTTAAGCCGCTTGGCAGCGGATGCCAGGGCCGGGTGATACACCTGGGTCGAATCCCCGCCGGCCGATGGAACGCTCATTGTTTCTCAATTGGGCCAGTGTCAGAAGCACAATTGACACCGATGTCACGAGCGCTAGTCCGCCTTGCAAACTCGACAGCGATGGTCAGCCGCTTCACGAGCTCTTAGGTCGAACTCAGATAATCTGGCAAGCGAACAACAAGCGAGAAGTCAGCCTTGGTACGAGCACAACAGCAAGCAAGAAGTAAGCCTGGGCGAGTAGTCTGGTAAGATCGTTTGCTATTTGAAATTTGAACCGCACACTGCCAGCGCCAGCAAAACACCTGAAGCTGCAGTGCTACAGCTCGAGTTATCATCACCACCACCATCTTCCTCGTTTCTCGTGTCCTCATTGTTCGTCTCCGGGCCAGGAGGAGAGCTATTACTCGTATTTAACGGAAACAGAATTCCATGTAGAACGCAGCAGGCTTACCACGAGGCATAACCACCAAACGAGTCAAAACTCGACCACGCAGCCACTGGTCCACACCTGTCTGTATGAGGGGAAATCGCAGCGTCGTTCGCACTACCGCATTTCTCCTGACAGTGCAAGTGTTGGCCTCTAAACTCCGCAGGATCAATACAGGACCGCCACGAAATCACTATCTGGTCTGATTCCACATACCGGCGAAAACCCTGTTTGATGCGGAAGTCTGCGATCGTCTCCGATGCTTTAATTTCCACAAAATTTTCCACAACCGTGTCATCGAGCGCGATTGCGCCCACCTCGTTCTGCTTTCTCTCTCTCTGGTACGAGTACTAATTCTTCTCGTGCTGAAGTGCGTGCGCCAGACATCTCCACGCCGCTTTCGCCGTCGTTGGCAACTCAAATGGCAGCGTCTTCTCTCAAAACACACCCAAGTACGAGCCATCTCCTCCCGTGTTGGCCTGGAAGAACACACTTCATGGTAAATCTCATCAACCTGATCCGGTGCTTCCGAGGGCACCGCGAATACTCGTCTCATCAGTTTCTCCTGTGTAATGCTCGTCTCCGTGGCCATTTTGGCCACCCTCGTGCCCTGCAGCGCTCTTTACAGCATCTCCCTCAACTTGCAGTAGTGATTTTTTCGGGTTCTATCGTCACTGTGATATTGGCAGGCAGCACGCACGGTCACGCGCTCGAGAACCTTGCCATTCACGTCAAGCTCACAATGAATTTTCAACCAGCCCGCCCTGCACAGAAAGAGAGACAAAAACAATGTTTGTAAACTAATCGTTTCCCTAATATATACAAACACCGACGCATTTTCCGTACCTCCGCAAAAACTGATCCTCCAACGCCAGCCCTGAGCACCTCAGAAACACACTGAGCACACACAGATCACCATGGTGGAGCACGATGCTAGCAACATCCTTCGAGGTGCAAGATTCGTTGTTGAAAGCCACTACTTGAGGTGTCAAGTGAGCACCAGAATCTGCAACAAACGGCTCGAAGGATGACGCGGCGTCGCTAGCATTCGAAGTTAATGTCCGTGATGTTACGGAAATGCAGTCGGTCATGCGCACTCGACCATGGGTGAGGTTTTGCACAACGACGTACAGCTCCACAACCTGCATCACTGTGGCCTTCCCTTTGACCAGCACTGTTCGTGTGGTGTGTCCGTTCGATCGATGAGACAATAGCCCCCACACGCCAATACCACAACCTTGGCCCGAAGCAAAGTGGAGCCCGCCAGGCTGCACATACAAAGTACAATATTAACGTCCGTCTCCACGAAAGGCTAAGGTTACAAATTGCAAAGTGTCGTACCGTGACATCTGTGCACTCCGGCATGCGGTTAGCGCTATGCCACTCCTTCCATTGCTGGAGCGGCCGCGGAATATGGATCGATTCCGGAATCCGCCACCGCGCGCGTGATAAATCGCTCCATAACTTGTCCTTCTGCGTCGCGCGTCCGAGATCACGAGAGGTCTGCATCACCATCGCTAGCGTCCACGCATCACAGTACGCCAAAAACGACGGTATTTCTTGTGCGCTCCACACAAACAGTGATACCTCCGTGCACGACGGTATAGGGGGCGTCATTGAAGTACTAACTGAGGAGCTTGGGACACTTTTCACACCCGGAGCAGCAACTATAGCAACATGCTTTGTCCTTAAGGTATCATCCCCAGTTCCCACCCGCCCGCGCTTCCGACTCGTTGAGTCCACAGGCCGGTCAGGCGCAGTGCGCTGCAGCATCAATCCTGACGACGTCACCATGGAGCAGGGCACCCACATCATTGGTGCCAGCGGCAGACTGGCTCCTGCTGCTCCACTCCACTGCGAAGGGTCGAACGGCAACAGCGAGCTCGTCCCCGCGGAATTGCCGAGCGTCGGTGCAGGCATCGCGTGGAGCTGGTGCGGGCGGTGCAGCGCCACCTTCGTCTTCACCTGCTCCAGCTGCCTCTGACTCGCACTCTGTCCGCCTTTCAGCGCCTTCACCTCTGCCGTGAGCTTCTCGATCTGCTCAATGGCCTTCTCCAGGATCTTGGCCCGGTTGAGCTTCCGGTCCTCCTTCAAGTGCAGCATGTCCATGAGCTCCTGGAAGCGCGAGTTCAGGTCCTTCCGGTTGATCTTGGCGCGCTTCTTCTTCCGCTCGTAGTTGCTCTCCAGCTGCAGCAGCCTCGAAGTGGACGACGCGACTGGCGACGACGTGGACGCGCTGGAGGACGACGAGGAGGCGGCCGCCGGCAGCGAAAAGAACGCCGCGTCATTGTCGTCCCGTAATAAATCGTCTAAAAACGTGTGACCCGCTGGTGTATGGGTCGAGACCATTGTCGATCCCGTATTTAAGAGCGGCGAGAAGTCGCTCAGGCCGCGCTGAGGATTGGAGGAAATGGACGACGCGCTGGAGATGCTCGAGTTGCTGGACGTCAATGAGAGCTCGTCGGCGGATAGTGCGGACCAGAGCGCGGCGCCGCGGCTGGAGAAGGCGTCGGCACCCGAAGCCATAGAGGAAGGCGGAAGAAGCGACACTGACGCGGACACGACTGGTCTGACGTTTGGGGGTTGGTGTGGAGGTGGTGTACCACGATTTGATTGGAGGAATGCGTTTTAGCCTATGAGAAGGCGCTTGAAGATTAACGTTAAAACGTTCTTCAACATTGCGCTTGTGTTCGTCGTTTGCTGGTGTTGCTCCTTTGATGCAATCAGCAAGGAGTGTCAGGGATCCGATTACGTTGGCCCGAATATTAGTTGAGGCTGTGAAGAGCAGAACGCGTTTCGCGTTTGTGAAACGCATGGAGAAGGTGCAACGGCAGCCCGTAGATGCAGGGTACGAACAAGAAAACGCATTGCATCGTCAAGGATAACGGCGCTGCCGCCTTTGCTCGACAGCAGTCAAGACTTGCCATCGCAGAGCTGACCCAAGCGCAGTGTACTTCTTTCCTTGACTACTGGTAGTTTTGCTGGTGACGCCTTCAGCAACTCTTTTTTAGAAGCTGGCGGCGGTGGAGATCCCTCTTTTAATGTTGATCTGCACTATGAGCACAAGAAGCGCAGTCGATGGGGCTAAACGACGAAACCCAAGCAGCAAGAGAGGAGAGCCAACGGAGATTTGCTAGGGCGAGCATGGCTTGATCACGTGGTCATCTTATCACATTTATAGTCGAAGTGATAAGATGACCATGTTGACATTAACACGCTGGGGCGGCGATATTGGAGCGATTCTCTGTGACTCATAAACCTAAGTCTAGAACGATTTAATAAATTTAAAAAGTGATCATCCACCGGCAGCAGCACTGACATATATTTGATTTCGCGCTCAGCTCGCCATGGACTAAGTTTCAAAGTGTCCGAGCACTAGTGGAAGCAAATACAGTGGTCGCCACAAATGCTTTGTCGCTGCCAGCTGTATAGATAGAATTTTATTGTGTCTTCGGGTGGAGGTCGGCTCGTGTGATGTAGTTCTGCACTGCAGCTTTCGCCCTCTACGGCAACCGCAAACATGAAAAGGAGCAGCGTGTTGTTGTTTTCATCGTTGTAGTATCCATAGCACATGGTGCGCTGAGTGCGGAATCAAATCTATGCCAATGCTGCTGTGGGTGGATACTCACTTACTTACTTGGTATAATAAATTTATTCGAGCGCTCTAGATTTAGGTTTATGAGTCACAAAAAGCCTGTGTGAATCGCTCCAATGCAGCTTTCAGGTCTCGAGTTGGCCTTTGATCGGGTATTGTGCGTTCGATTCGAAATTTCCGTGGTCGATTGGTTGATTTGACCAAGCCTAATCGACCCGCCAATCGACCAAGCCATACAAATCTATAATTAACAACGAGTCGCACTTAGGCGAGCAGATACTGTGCTACCCTATTTGTTTGGGGCGATTCGCTAAATGACTTGGATTTGATCGGTTTTGACTTGAGCACACAATCGCCTCAGATCGGCAAATTTGGCCGGAATTCACAATATTAAAACGGCTGTAAAAGTTCGCTTCTCGACATCGTCATTCAACGTTTAGCTTTGGTTCATATGCCAAATCTAGGACGTGATTCGCTATCGGACTTGGACTATCGGACTTGGACGTCCGCGCCATCCTGAGTAGATGGGGATCTCAAACCGGAAGACTTCGACCTCTACGTCTTGGGCGTCGTGGGCAGGACCAAGCCTCGGACGAGCTCGGGCTATGGGAGCTCGATTTTGAAAAGAATCGTGCTCCTCGAAACCGCAAGCACTAAAGTGCCGATTTTCGTGCTCTCTCCGCTCAAGTGCGTGAGCTACAAGCTCCCCGCCAGCAAAATGACTACGTGCTCGTTCTTGAAGCAATTTGATCGGCTGCGTGCTCGTTCTTGAGAAGATGCGATTGGTAGATATTGACCGAGATATTTTGCAATCTTCGACCGTCATTGAAACATATTTTGAGCGGCGCCTGACCGAGCTTAAAGCAAGATGCTGCAATATCGGTGTAGACTAAGCTCCCTGCACGGCTGGCGCAGAGCAAGACCCCTGCAAGGGTGCGAAGAGTAAGATCCCTTCAAGGCCGGCGCCAATATGCCATCGGTGCATTTAGTACTCAAACCACCTGTCGCCGTGCGGCAAGCCATCGCTAATTTTCATTCTGCGGGACAGTTCAGGGTGACCCCCACCGAATCCGAGACATCCTACATCTTTAAGTGTGTGTGTGTGGGGGTTCGCGTTGAATTTCGGGACGACAATGGAATACTTACTACAAGGTGGGCTTGCCTCGACGATGAATTCTGCAGAAACTCCGGGACAAACCTTTTAGGATGTCGGCTGGAAAGACCTCTCGGGCTGCGCGGCACCTAAGGTTGGAACACCACCTTCAATCACCGAAAAGTGAGGTGGAGTTGGCGGGGAAGCGAAAGCGAGACAATGATGCGGAAATGCTGCGTGCATCACCTTTGTTTACGGGAATCCTGCCCGTCTCAACTTGCTGCTAGAAACTCTCAGGATATAAACCACAACCTACCTCTGAGGACCGGTGAATATGAAGAATCAAGACTTCTTGAAGCACTAGTGGTGAAGCAGGAAATGCAGGTTATTGTCAATTCAAAGCGTGTAAAGGATTCTATCATCGAGCTGTACCAATCGACAAAATCTGAGGTGTCGGATTATCTTGCGGACAACAATGATATTTACCCAAACTTCACGATGGTCGCCGATTTCTGGACGTGCAAATCGACTGGAGATAAGTTTCTGGGGATCCGGGTTTATCTCATCGACAAGGAATTACAATTTAACTCTGTTCTTCTGGGAACGAAAAGTTTAATCCCGCTTACGGAGACATAAAGGGGGATTCGCAAACCATTCAAGACGTGGCTTTTCGAAGATGTTGCAGGACTTCGGGTTAGCAACTAGTGATTTTTACGGAGCTGCCAGCAACTCTGGAGGTGATGTCAAGTACATGCTTCGCTCAGAGCTTAACTTAAAGTGGGAATGGTGCTTCGCACACATGGCCCACGCCGCTACCAAAATGTCGTGTGGGGTAGGCGAAAAAAGTCGAGCGGCTAATCCTGAAGTGGCTGAGTTGATCAGAAAAATGACACTGGTGATAACTCAAGTAAAACCTGTTTTAACTGCAGGCAGTTTATTTGCTGACCTGTGCAAGTCTAAGACACGAGGAGCGTCAACCAGGCTTTTAGGATACTCGACTTCACGTTTCCTGAGCATGACCAACGCCATGAGATGTGTACTCGACAAGTAGCCAGCTAATGTCGCGTGGTATGAAGAGCGAGGACGATAGGCGCTTCGTGATCGCAAGCCTCCTCCCGAATTCCCTTGCAAATCGCCAAACCGATTTGATTCAAGTGCTGTCGATGTTGGTACCAATAGCTGATATAAAATTCAAGTGTAAAGCTGAGCGTGCGGAGCAGGTCGAGGTATTTATGACTCTATACATGACGCGTATTGATGATCTACCATCCAGCCAGCCTGTACATCACTATTTGTTGACAGATAATAACCCACAATGCATTCATGCGAGCTCACTGAACTCATTGGCGTCGAAAACCCGCGATCTGCAACCCGATGCCCTAGACGAGCGATTCTTCTCTCGCTATTACGAGGATATCAAGTTTGCCGCCTGCGATTTTGTGCTGGAGATGATGTTAAAGCTCCACCCAATTTTCAAGGAAACACAAGAATCTCTCAGCCAGCAGTTATTATTGTGTTGTCGCCAACACGGTAAACCTCTAAGGAAGCTGTGGAAAGATTGAAGGGAGTTGACGGACAAAATTCGTTCAACCTACTGGCCCTGTTAAAGTTGGTTGCAGGGCCGCTTGAAGCCACTGATGAGCAACCTATCTCAACTGGGGCACGTTCGAGCGGCTAGAAGCTCGTTTCGCTCCACGAGCAACCAGACCAGCAACTACTAACCGAGTCGATAAACGAGCAGAAGATGAGTTAGATAGGTGGTTGGACGACACGGTCGATATTCAGCGCAATGCAGACATGACCCCTAAGGAATCTGTGCTCCAGTTTTGGCAGAGGCTTGAGCAGTCTGGCGAATACCGAATTATCCCAAAAGCTGTCCGAGTTCTCTTCGCGATACATTTTCATCCTGTCAAATTGAACGCGATTTTAGTGTCAGTGGAGAAATGGTGTCGCCCCAGCGTACCAGTTTAGCTGGCGACAGCATCGACATGTCCATCTTCTTAAACCGCAACCCCAAGTTTATGAACTTGCTTCAATGCGAAGAGATTCCACGAGGGCAGCATCACTTATACGCTCGTCCAAGTCTTCAGTTCGAATTTGATACGATATGTTCATGGACGGTTTGGACACCAACATTCTAGCAGAGTTTGTGTCAAGTGCCAACTTGAGCGACTTCATTGAAGAGGAGGAAGAGAAGTCTTCGATGTAATTAATGAAAACATAACTTGTTCACCGTTGACATTGTTGGATGTCCTTCGATACGGTTTGTCTTAAAAGGGTAGCACAGCCTGTCGTCGTCATTTTCACCTCAGCTTCCGTCGTGGCGGTGATGACAGACGTCTCAACATACTTTTCAACGTTCTTGGGTTCGAAGTTTGTCTGTGGCGAAGGCTCAGGTTCATCGTCCACTTCGTTGCGAAAATTCTGGCCACGCTCGGAAACGTGTCCAACATTGTCTGCTTGATTTTCAGAATGTGTTGGCATTGCTTTCAGATATCCGAGGTCAAGGCATACACGAGCAGCGAGGCATCGCGATAGCTGTCCCTGGGTTTCTTGAGGCGATCAACTTCGTCCGGTAGGAGCAAATATGACGAACGATGATATCGCCATGGCTCCGCGCCACGTTGACCGTGTAGAAGCCACTGTACGGGATCATCTCCTCTCGCATCTCTTATGGCCTTCGGCCTATCTCTATCTGATACCAACTGTGTGCTTTCCAGCCTGGTAGCCCTTTCTTCACTGCTGCTTCCCAGTCACTCACCCGTTTCGGCGACTTAACTTTTATACTTCTCCATCTCGTCGGAACAGTTGACCTTGCCTGTCTGTAGCTTCATCCATATGCATGTTCTCACAATGCTGCCCGAGTCAACATTCTGCACCATGAAGACGTCACTGATGTGACTCGCGAGCTCGCCATCCGCATCGTCGATAGGTGCAGCAATACCGGAAGCATGCAGCAGGACAATCACCAGACACGCCATGTAAACCTTGGCCGCGTACTTCAAGGAGGTGTAGCTCTCTGGCAGTAGCTGCGTCACCATGAAGTCAATGATGGACAGCAGCGGTACGGACTGCCACTGCGGCGTCCCCGGACCGTCATCAGGAACCTCTCGTAATGTAGCACGTGCACGAGCCATTCCAGCACCGCAAGCAGCCGTCTTGTAGGCCTCGTGAACATCAACGTGCCGTCAACGATATACAGACGGCGCCGCATCATCCGATCGACAGAGCAGCGATTTCCACCACGTGCCCACCCGTCCGTCCAGCAGCTCTGTCTCCAGTTTGTCGAGCGAGAGTCCGCAGAGCGCCACAACCACCACGTCCACTTCTCCACCTGTCTCACCATCCAAACTTTCGATCACGTCTCCACGTAGAGGCAGTGGCGGCAGTCATTTAACAACAAACCAGTTGCTTATCGAGAATATACACCGTCATAGCGGAATATCTCCGTGTACATGGACTACTGGTTCTCACACGCCACGCGGTGCAACTCCTCGATTTCAAGCATTATGGCGTCTTCGTTTCACCGTCCATCTTGTCAGCAGACGCATAACCTCTGTACTGCACCATCATGCTGCATCCCTGTGCTGCCGCCACCTCCGGGGGCGACCGTCTCCTCTAATGAAGTGCACGACGCACTCGAGCGATTTATCTAGGCGGTGCATCCGCTCCGCCAGGTTTTCATGACTGTTGCTGTTGCTATCGACGCATACCAACAGCGACACGATCAGTCAGTAAAGCACCCCAGTGCCAAAACCAGTGAAGCCCACCAGCGAGTACAAAATCACGGTGAACGGGAGGCAGCTGATCGGGACTTCGGCAATTGTAGTGCCCGCAAAATACCACAGGGAGTTGTACGTTTGCGAAGCGCCCTCGTGGTAGAAGGCTGCTTGATCACGAAAGGCAATTGTCAATACGCTGTGTTCACCATCACCATCAACGCCGACTGCGCGATCAGCAATCTGAAGGAAGTGATCGAGTGGACAGTCTTTCTAAGCATGCTTTTCGCGGCTGTTCAAGCTGCTGTCGTTCCCATTTTCCCAGTATAAGTCCATCAAGAAAGTCGTTGTGGTCAGTCTTTGGGTCCCCAAGGCACGTCACACAGCCGGTGAGCCGCTAGAAGGTTGGCTCAAATATTCAAAACAGCGTTGTCAGTGGATGCATCATGATACCTGCTACTTGTTATCCTATTGACACTTAAATCGATCATATAGTTAAACCCGTGAATCCATCATATATTAATGCAAACATTTGTCCAGCATACGCAGTGTTGCGTTCATTTCTTCGGAAGATGACGCTGTGCAGCTAGTTCGGCTCTCTGAACAACTTGTTGCTGGAGGTCAGCCACGACATCATGAAAATCACCACTTCGTTGTGGTGGCCGGTTGCGTCTGGGTTGACCCCACACACGCTGAATTCGTGGTAGTGGTGGGGGTATCGACGAGTTGAATAGTGTTCTTGGACACGGTCACCAGTTTCCTTGCTCGAGATTCTGCATTTGTGTCGGTTGGATCACTACAACCACGTTTCCCGGGTTCGAAGGCGCGTCAAATATTGGGTCGAGAGAGTAGGCAACATATCGCTCAACTGGAAATTGGGCTCGAAAAGACGAGCATTGCCATCTTGACGAGGACAACTTCGTGAACGGGATGCTGATGTTGCTTCCACGACCTCACTTTCCTCTTCGCCGGATGGAACCCCCTCATTGAAACGAAGTAGAGAAGCCTTAGGTTTGACGTCAAAATACGTTCTTCTCCATGCCTCTTGAATACGCTGTTCCAATTTAAGATCCTCTGTATTCATTTCATCCTCGTCATCCTCGTATTCTTCGGCATCGTCCAGTTGCTGGTCATGTCTGCACAGGTTCTCCATTCTTGTCTCTAGGTTGCGGATGCCAGTCTGAATAGTATTGCCAATTGTTATTGCCGCCGCTCCAATGCTGTGCTCAATTGTGGCATTCATTTGCTCCGCAACATCTACACGATCTGGTTCAGACTGGGCTGCATTATGCATTGACTGGGGCACCCTCTCGCCCTCTGATTACACATCTGCCTCGCTGCGCAACACGTCTTTGACTGCAGATTCAATCGCAGCTTGGTCAACGTGTGTTGCGTCGTTGCATGGGTGCAAGGTGTGTCTCCGCAATTGTTCACGCAAGATCGAGTGGCATCAGCTTGACGCTGAACTTGTAAATTGACCTCCGCTTGTGTATTGGTGAGTGCGCGCTGCACACGGACTTCAAGTTGACTCTGCGTTTGTGACGTCAATTCTAAGACCAACCGGCGAACATATTCACACATGGGACCCTCAATACTTTTCGCAAATTCACCTTTCATTTCTTCGCGTGCATGAGCCAGCTCAGCCTCAAGAGAACTCTTAATATCTTCGGAAGCTTTACGCACGATGTTTCCACCATCCTTTGCACGAGCTGGGTTGTGTCCTCACCAGGGCGTATTTAATCCCTCAAATCTATGAGCCTTTCCTCCACCACCTGGTGAATGTGCGCCGGGATGCTTCAAGGTTGCTGGAGATTTTAGTCTCGACCTCTTCGAATCGAGCATGGGCTCCATCAGTCTGGGACTCAATGGCCACTTGGGAGTCGTGGGATGTCCGCTGCACTTCTTGCAATGCCTCAGCAATCTTCTCGTTCACGAAGCATTCGATGTGCACATTCCTCTCGCTCTCTTGAAGTTGTTGGTGCTGGAATTTCTCCTGGAGCTCTGTCTGTGTCGCTATCAGAGCCTCTCCAAGTCGTTCTGCAATGACGCGCTGTTGACCTGTGAGCTGCCGCACATTTGCCTCTGCTGACGCTTGGACAGCCATCAAGGTGGCATTCTGGGCATCACTTTGTCCTTGCTGACGGTAGTGCAGCAACGCCTGTTCCGTAGCGAGAGCCTGGGTCTGGGCAATGAACTGCTGCGTGAGATATGCCACGTGATCGTTGGTGTTTGGGGGTGTTGTCTGCAGTTCGCCTGGATGCTCGACAATCGCAGTTACTCCGACCGCGTCTTGATACTCAGCTTGAACTGCTTTTACAGCGGCTTGTGCTCGGGTCAGCACCATTGTGTTGCTGGGGGACGCTTATATTCTCTGCCCCCTCTCGAGATCTTAAATGATGTCACTCAATGCTGTTTTGGTCCAATGGAGTCTTCAGGAGAACGAGCACGCCCCTTGGGTTCGCTTGATCTCAAGCGTCCATAGGAGGTTTATCGAGGAGATTTAAAACCCACGAGCTCGATTCCTGAGGTTTTAAAGTTCCTTGAAACACCTCGCGAGCTGAGCTCCTCCAGAGCTCGTCCCAGGCTTGAGCAGCATGATAATTGGCTTGAATGCAGCGGCTTCCGTTGCTCGGAAGGACATCTGTTGCTGTTGCTCTGCCCCGATCCGAGCAACTACGAGGCATCGATGGCGTAATATAGCATAAATGGCGTAATATAGCGTAATATGGCAACTTTGCGCTGCCTGCTGGCCTAGCCGGCAGCGCAAAGTTGCCACCACTTAAATACGCAGCAGTGCTGGGACACCAGACCACCACTGGTGTGGCCAGGCCCAGGAGCGCCTCGAATGGAACCGAACGAAATCATCTGCCTGCTGGTGTGGACGCGTCCCCCTGTTCGCACTCGGCCGCTTCATCAACGAGCGATTTCGTGATGCAGTGAGCAAGACGGAAGGAACCAGCATGGATGTGTTTCAGTTGTGGGATTTGGGGGTCTACGGCGAGGTTTGCCATGCCCTGCTAAGCTCGCCGCAATTTGGGCGCTTGAGTAGTTATACTGCTGCGCGCGTTGGAGTTCCCGAAGAGCCTTTGCTGGTCCGTGCATTCCTCCTCGACCGCATCAATGCACACACTCTGGTTAAACCACAGTTTACCAAAGCATGATGGGGTTTCACCCAAGAAACTTTCACGGAAAAGGTAGCTTTACTTGGAACTAAGCCAGGGTAGCTTCCAGATGGGCATTCATAACACGTTGCACGTCTCAATATTAACCTTAACGAAGCTGGTGTGGAGCATATTGACCAACTCGAAAACATAGGCAGATCGAAAAACAGATATTGGGATGAAGTGCCACATGACCACTCGACTACGTGGAGAATTACACAGCAGAACGAAGTACTACATGTTCAAAGCAGTACGGTGATTACTTGCGAAAGACCAAGTAAGAGTCCACCAGAAACAGTCAGCAGACGTCGCTTCATACCATCTACCATCTGTTTTGACGTGGTCTGAAGTTTGAGACTTCACGTTTTAATACATCACACGATACTTGACAACATTGGCACACCGTTTGCTGTAATCATATTCGCTGCTCAAGTAGAACGAGATCGGCGCACAGAGTTCTGGCGGTCCGACGGAACCCTAGCAGGGACTTCCAATTAGTTCCCACTGTCTCGCGAGGTTGTAGAGCGCAACGCAGATGCATTGAATGCCCAGCTAGCCGCTCACACGTTCGTGAGCCTTCCGCCCCAGACTGCGGGTTTCTTTTACCTTGGCTGCGAAAGTGATCAGGGCCTCGACTTTCAGCTCCAGGCAGTCAATCAACAGAGTACGAAACATGCGCAGGATGTTGACCACACCCGGTCGATCACCCTGCAAGACGTGGAATCGACAGATCAAGAAAGGGTGCTGCTGAAAATTGAGTAGTTTTTACTGACTCGTGAGTAATAGTGATTTTGTGCTGACTGCTGAGGAACAATCTGAAAAATGAGTATCTCATGAGCACCTCGCGACACATGGTCGGAAAGTCTGACTTCTGAGTGCGCATGGGCCAGAACCCCACCAAACTTGGTGAAGTTCTTACGCGCAAGCTATTCGACACTCGTTTGCACTGACGGCTATCATCGAACCATATCCTAACCTAAGGGAGCTCGCTACGCTCGCTGGTGACACGACCCTAAGCCCGCTTCGCTCGCTTTCGCTTCGCTACACTCGTAGGTGACACGACCCTAAGCCCGCTACGCTCGCTTTCGCTTCGCTTCGCTTGGTAGCAAGCTACTCGACTATCGAGCTGATGGTCCACCGTGCACAGTGCCGCAAACAGCCGCAATATAACATCATCCATGCCCACGCTTCCTCAGAAGTCAGAACTCCGATGTCTATCCCATGATAGACATGGAACTGCGATTTGCTCCTCGATTTTCAGGAAGTTAACGACGCTACTCAGGAGTCAGTAAAACTACTCAATTTCAGGTCGTTCCGATCAAGAACGGGAGCTAGTATTGTCACTTAATTGCTCAAAGGGTTGGCTGAGTTTGGGTCGAGAGTGCAGTGGTGCTCTTTGAAATTGATTGACGATATCAAAAGAAAGCGGCTGCCGCTCTTACGGTGACAGAATCACTGGATGCACTAAACTGTGCTGAGGAGCAAGTGTTGTATCATGCCAAATCCCAAGAGCACGGCTTGAGATACAAGTACGTAACCGGCCTTTTGCAACCGAGGTTGTATTTTTGCAGATCTTGGATCCTCATTGGCCAAGAGGGTGATTTGTCGCGGTATCGGCCATTGCAGAGGCCGATACGTCAGCAGGAGCAGCAGTGCCGATTGCGACAATGGTAGCACAGAGAGTTTGATTTTTGTCTAGAAACGCAACCCATCCAATACAGAAAGTCAGTGTGACGGCCAAGCTCAGTTGCAGAGACACAGGATCGCACACAAGCCATACTCGAATCAAACCCCATGCGTCCCAAACGATACAAAGCCATATTGGCTGAGTTCATGTCATTCAATGATGGCCGCCAATACACTGTGAAGTCCAGTTTCAGTGAAGAAGCTCTTCTTGCAATCACCCCGGAGGATGTATGCAGGTGGATGAATTTCCGCGCCTATGGAGCATCAGATCCTGTTGAAGACGCCAAACCTGTCAATTCTCGAGCGTCTACGCTCGAATACACCAAGAAGGCAATTTCCAGCTTCATGCCTCGTATTACGGTGCCCTGGGATCCTATTCAGAAGGAAGGAAATCCTACGCGCTCGGAGTCTGTGAACCGAGTGATTAAGACCGTGAAGCGTTTTGAGGTTCGCCGGGAGGGGGTACAGTCGACGACTAGGCGTGCAATCGAATACGAAGAGTTTCTCAACCTTCTCGAGTTTGTGCGTTCATCACACGCTAAAGGCACGCTAAAGTACCTCGTGAGTGGGGTGCTCACGCTTCAGTGGCATCTCATTACGAAAATAGATGACATGATGAAGCTTAAGTTCGACAGTTTTGCCCCAAGCGTGCAGCACCCAGGTGCATTGCTCTGCCAGCTTCGCTGGTCCAAAAACATCTCAGAGGAACGCGACGCCCCAGAACACATACTACTTGGAAGCCTGGACCCGCGTGTATGCGTCCTTTGAACCTCGCTGTTCACCTGGAGACTGCTGCAAAGGAGAGCAATTCTGACTACGTATTCGGCAATGCACTGGACGGAGACAGAGTGGTGCGGCGATTTTGCAGGTTATATTTGATAACGAAGAATTTCATAAGCTCAAGCAAGGAAACTTAGGGACACACAGCCTCCGAAAGGGTGCAGCAACATACAGCAGCCGAAGCGGACTTCCAAAGGACTACGTCAACCGCCGAGGTAGATAGCGTACTCGAAAGAGTGTTGTTGATTTTTACATTGATAACACTCTGCCCTATCCCGACGCTGTCGCTGCTGCAGTGTTATCTGGCCCGCTCGGTCCATGCTTCTACGTGGTCAAGGAAGGTATTCAGTGCGTGACAGCCGATCTTCTAGTGAACCAAATCGCAAGCTCAGTCAAGAAGACTATGGGCGAAGGGGTCGCGAGAGTGCTCGCACTATCGTTGCTTTGGGCTTCACTCGTCGCCCCCGGAAGTTTTGACTACATGGTCATCCCAAGCGAGCTAAAGCAACGCGTGCTCAATGCGTACACTAATGCTGGCGGCAACCTTGAAACAAATCCTGTACAATGTGTACCCATCCACGTCTCCGGGGACAGTGCACAGCTTGCTCTCATTGAGCTGCGAGATAATATGGCAGACGAAACTAATCCACCACCTACAGAACACCCACAAAACGGAATGAGCGTGGACAATACACGCAAGGAGTTTGCCGCTTTGCACTCACAAATGTTTGGTCTTCAACGTCAAGTCTCAAACGTCATGAATGAGACGCTTCGACTACGAATCGAAGCACAGCGCTCGCGCCAGCAGATGCTCGCAGTTTTGCATCGGATTGCAGCCCAACCAATTGCGCACTCGCAGCCACGAGCCCCTGACGAAAGCAGTCGCACTGGAACCAGCCCGACACGCGTTGTACTTTCGAAACGTCCAAAAGACTTGTATGAGCTGTGGCGAGAGTTCGAGTTTGGACTCAATGGATCAAAACCAGCGAGATACTTTAGTGCTGCTGAAAGAGGAGCGAACAAGTTCGCATACTCGCGGCGGAAAGCATTTTGGGACGTTGTCACGTATCTCGTGCGCGCAGGATTTACTAGCGACGTAGCAATCGACAAGATCTACAACACTTACGGACGTCAGCGCTCTGTGACCAGCATACTTGTTCAGCTTCGGTACGATCGCACTCACGGCGGTCACCCAGAATTGCGACAATAACTGAGCCCAATACACTTTTTATCCAATCATAACACGGTTGCACAGAGCGTTGCGTACTTGGCCGATATTTATACGGTATTGATAACCCAGAGTGTCGTGCCAGTTTTGAACGAGTCCAACAGCCCCACAGCGTTCCGCGGAGATGAAGTGCATGACAGCCGCTACAGTGTCTTCAAGAACATGCTAGTTGAAATTCATGCGGTTAATGGTCCTCCTTCAATCATGGCGGGAGCGATATATTTTTACGCTCCTGGGAGACAATGGGTGGCATTGAGAGGAATTGAGATCGCGGACCCCGACTCGGCAGCAAATATTTTATATGTTAGTATTGCAGTCTTGAACAGACAGCTCCGAGTGCCACTGCTGCCTAGGATAAATGCCCGTTGACCGACGGCACTTCAGCCAACTGTCGATGCAGACACGTCACGTACGCTCGAATTCGCGACAAAGGCGACCCAGGTGAGAGAATATTTTTGGCTGCTGGATTACAGCTGCGACGACCGCAATGTTTGCACCAGTTCTCAGCTCGAACACTTAACAATCCAAGCTGACGACAACATATTTACTAAAACAGGGGAGGGGGCTCAGGTAGTTACCAAGCGCGTCGTTCTAATTAGCGCAGTTGCGTGGGGATCCAACGCTGAACATTAATGAGTAAGAGCTGTGCCAGATCCAACCATAACAAACAACTCGTCATCTAGGTGCCGTTGCTAAAAATGACCCACACTCGCCCGGATATACTCTTTCATTAAGAGCTTGAGCAGCTATCCGAGCAAATGTAGTATGGATCCGGACACGCCTGGTACGGTAGCCTCCACCCGGATAGCCTCCTGAACCCTATCAATCGGAAGGATGCCTTGCGTGTGGTTTCCAATCTTCGATCTGCGTGCTGCGGTGGAGCTGCTGTCTTCACTAAAAGATAAACCGATTATAAATCGCGTAAAACAGGGTAGACAAACTACGATGTCTACGATGATCACCACCGTTTGGTAGTCAATGGTTGCCGTGTCGGGCCGTCATTACAGCTTTTAGCTGAACTAACTCGAACCGGTTCAGACTGGAAATTCAAAACTTCAACTTCAGAAACATCTTCTGCACATCTTATCCACCCAATCAGATTGCAGAAAGGGACGGCTTTCGCCAGCCAATCGTTTTGCTCGAAGATCGAATCCAATGAATCCACAACCGAATATTTGGATTATAACCTCTTGGGTTAAGACCAAACCGACGCCAAGCGTGGAGCTCTCTGCAGTAATTGTCAGATTCCGGACGGAATCAGGACGCCAGTCATTCGTTTTGTATTGGGTGTCTCAGGAAAAAGGGCCACCCACCCAAGGTAATTATTTATTCCGGACGTGAGTGAAAAGGGTAAAAGGTCGTACTTTATTGAGGTTATCTTTCTGACCATTAGCTTTTTGGCAGTTGCTAGCTAGGCGGCGACGCGGACGACGCGGCGGCAAATTGGACGGCAGCGGCGAGGACGGGCGGACTGCGTGGACGGCGGCGAGGACGGCTGGACGACGGCGCGAACTGCGATGGGGACTGCGCGGACGACGGTAGTGGCGTGGTCGGCTGGACGACGGCGCGGACTGCGAGGAGGACTGCGCGGACGGCGGCGAGGACGGCTGGGCGACGGCGCGGACGACGGTAGCGGCGCGGACGGGCGGACTGCGCGGACGGCGGCGTGGACGGATGGACGGCGGAGAGGACGGCTGGACGACGGTAGCGGCGGGACTGCGATGAGGACTGCGGCGAGGACTGCGATGAGGATGCGGATAGCGGCCGAACGACGGCGCGGACAGGACGGTGACAGCGTGGCCAAAGTAATGAGGTACATGTACAAATATTCTGTGGTATAATGTCGTGCTTGTGTATTAAATGCAGGCTCGTGTATGGCCCGTAGATCATAGCAAGGACCCACTCTGGAGTAGCTCAATGGTAGAGCAGGAGGCTTCGGCCTCCAGGCTGCTGGTTCGATTCCAGCCTCTGGCATATCTGTGTGCGTTTTGGCTTTGTTGTTGTGATGCAGGTGTTATGACAAGTCACTGGCGCTCCACTGATAGAATGGTGGCATGCACAGGTCCACAATGGAGCCGCTGGAGCAAAGAGCGAGGTATTGGAATCCCAACGCTTGGTATGCGGACTGGTGAGAAGAACGCAGAGCACGCCAACGCTTTCGAAGTGTGGAAGCCTTGCTGGTCGGCTTCTTGCCGTCAAGGGCGTGCAGACGTTCATTCGCTTTTGCTCCATGGCGAGAGCCAACATCCAAAGGTTGTGCTTCCAAGATGCGTGAGCGTCTTTGCAGGTTCTGCTTGGCTGAGCAGGGATCGTGCACCGCGCCTGGTAAAGTACCTTCATAACATTGACGGCGGCTTTGGCATCTGCTCTTTTATTTTGTTCTTGCTTTCCTTTTACAGTTTGCCAGATGGAGTTTGTGTACCAGTTCAGGAAACAACCAGCGAGGGTAGATGCAGTTGCGGGTGCAGCGGTGCGTATCGAAGCAGATGTGATGGCAGACGTATCAGCAGCACTTCGACTCTGCGGAGCGGTGGAGGTGACCAAGGTGTCTTCTACACGAGCGATGCGGTCGTTTATCGATGTTAACTGCGCCAGTATATTCTCCAAGGTTGAAGCAAGAAGCCCGTCCCCTCAGCCACTGTTTTGCTGAGTTGAGCGTGGTTTGTTGTGCGAGTCGCTAGATGCGCCCCCATTCACAGCACTTTGCAGTGGAGAGATTGCACGCAAGCAGTGCATTAGTGGTAGCGATGCCACGTTCCAGCTCGAAGAGGTATCGTGATACATACGATACAGAAGAAGTTTTTTGACGCGCTTGCTAACACTGTCTCCATGTGAATCAGCAGAGCTGCAAACGTTGCATCTACTACTTCAAATGATACGTTCAGGCGAGGATCAGGAGAGCCCATCACGTGGCGGAAGAGCTCGTTACGCAGCGTCACGAGCTGAGCGAACTCTGCGACGGGGAGCCTATGCTGGAGATCAACGATGGTGGGAGTGGCTACAGGTAAGTCTGGGGCTTCATATCCAGCCAGCACTTTTGCTACGCTTTGGTCCTCACGTGTAGTTGTTCCTATGTATGCGAAGGCTTTTGTCAGCGACTCAAGCAGCCACGCTCCTCTCGTAGAGATCCACTGGATGGCTAGTTTTGGCGAGGCGTTTGCATAAGCAGCGGCCCCTCGGCGTAACGAATGGCTAGTCATATTTGGTGTTAGCGCGATGCGGATGGCAGCAGGCATGTCCTTCATGCAGTCACGAATAACTTCGGTAACGTAGCTGGCAATATTGGGTCGCTTTCGCTCGCGCTTTTGTACCGGTTGACTAACGTTATCTGTATCGGTTTGTTGGCTCTCCCAGAAGATAACTGCTTCCTCCTGTGTGTATGTTTGGCCTCCCGGTAAGTCCGGCACAGCCAAGCGAGGAACTAGCGGGAACAGATTTTCTGAGGGTTCGTCATAACAAATAAAAGCATGCCAAATGCATGCATCATGCATTGTTGCCAGCGTCCAGCAGACTTGTAAATCGATACTCCCTGGACAACAGATGTCTTAATTCTTGCAATGTGCCGGAAGAGCTCGCCAGAAGCTGAGAGTGAGAGTTGTTGTTTCCGTGCGAAACAAGTATCAATCGCGCGACCAAAAGTATGCCACATCAGTGTTAACAAAGCTGCATCGTGAACAGACTTAAGACCGGTTGCCACATCAGCTGACACCACTAGATGCTCCACTAGCTCGCACAAATCATTCAGCGTACAACCAGGTGCATCATTAGTTTGAACGTTCGTGCGAAGGTTGCGCTCATCAATAGCGCTCGTCATTTTGTCACGAATTTTAGCAATACGCTTAGAATCTTGTAAGCAGTCACTGTAGCGCTCTCTGAGTAGGTTAACAATTTGTGGGAAATAGCCTAAAGCCGTGGACTTTGCCAAAAACCCATCAGCTGCTCGAGCTTTACCACTTTTCTTAGTCTGGAGAAAGATTGAAAAAAGCCGTCAACAATGAGTAGAAATTTTGCATAGGTGCACTAGTTTGACGAGAGAGCGACGAATGCATTTCATCTAGACCTTCGCTGCTTAGGCCTGCTGACAGGAGGAATTCATTAAACGCCTTTACTGCAGCCAGCTCTTGTCCGACCGTACCAGCGGGCGTGTCGAGCCCGCGCGGCGCTCCTTGCATACTTCTTCTCTTGTCAGTTGCCTTTGCTGGAATGGTTGCGTTGCAGCAACATCGGTTTCTTTCGACCGAAATCCTATTTATACGATAAGTCACAATTAATCCTGACTTCACTATTGACACTTATTCACAAACTCATAGTAATTCCGGACAATTTCTGAAATAAGCCAGAATGAGTTATCTCTACCCCTACTTGATGCTGATTTGTCTAAAATGCACAACGAAGTCATGCTATTGGCTAATGGCTGCTTAGGCTCTTCAAAGGGCTTGGACTTCCGAACAAATAGCCTTATCCTACAATAACGCCGTTTGTGGCGAGCACACTGGTCCTGAATCGCCAGTGTGCACTGCTCCTCAACGCGGCTGAACAGGCTCGCTCCGGACCGATCCCCGGGTTTATGCACTGGAGAGGCTTGACAGCAACCACGTCAACGCCAAGTGCCACCTTCGGTCTTCTGGACGAATCAAAGCGCCTTTTCGCAAAAAAAAAGAGTGGGACCATAACAAACACGAGACGCAGCTTCCGCCAAAGAGTTTATATCACTTTCACCTTCTTTCACTTCTCCTTTCTGAACTCGTCGAGTTTATAAAATACAATTTCACGAAACGCGCCGACAGAAGTCGAGGACGCGGCCCCCTTCAAAGAATCGAAGAGCGTCATTGTCGTCAAAGAGCGCAAGCGACCGGAGCTGCCGCGTACTCGCTCCCCTGACCGCTACAGCAGGCTTCCCCACGTCTTCCCCATACCGTCTTCTTCGCCAGCGTCTCCTCTATCCATCGGTGCCCGTGGCGCCTCCTGAGTCGTCCGCGTCGCGTCACTAGCTAGCGATACAGCAAAGTCTCTCTTTCGACACAACTAACGCCCGGTTCGGACGTTCAGTAACGCCATGCCGGAGCACGGCGCCGGGCGTAAGAGCACGCCGCTGCCCATCTACGTGGGCGGTGCGAGCGGGCGCCATGCACCGCGTAAGAAGCTCAAGCGCAGCAGCCGCAGCCGCAGCGGCGACGAGCGAGACTCGCCCAGTCCTAAGAGGAAGGGCGTGATGCTGACCGAGCGACGCACGTGGAACCTGCTGTGGGCCTTATTCATCGTCGCCTTCGTGATCTGCATGGTGTGTCTCGTCACACTTGGTCGCATGGTGCAGGACGGGACCATTTCGAACAATGATGTGAACGGAGGAGACGGCACGACGAGAGGCCTCTTTGCTGTGTGGAAGGAGAACCAAATGCTGGCCAAGCTCAAGAGACTGTCGCACATGTTTTCGTCGGTGGACGAGTCCAAGGTGAAGAGTCAGACGACGAAGAGAGCTGAGCGACTTAGGGGACTACGAGTGTATCGGGTGGAGACAGACGACGAACTGCACGCCCGCGGGGAGAGGGAGTTTGCAAACGACCGCAATTGCAGCGAACTCGTCTCGAACGGAGTCTCGGGCTTCTGTGAAGTGCGCAACACACGCACGGGGAGCTCAGCCGAGTGCTCGAGATGCACTGCGACTCGCTGCGGCCCGGCGTGCAGTTCAAGTGCGAGATGTTCCAGAGTCTACTGAGTTACAGCATCTTGTCGACGGATTACGAGCACGACCCGAACTTCTCGTACACGCACAACCAACAAGTGTTTCGGAAGACGAATCATGTGGCGGATACGCCCGTACCGCTCGGAGCTGACGGATTAAAGAACGAGAGTGTGGGGCAGCTGGAGCTCTCGTTCGACCGAGGAGTGGTCTTTGTGATTTACGAAAAGCTGCTGCTTGGTGCGTATGTGAGTGTGCGCTCACTGCGTGCGATGGGCTGCACATTACCTATCGAAATGTGGTACAAGACGTCGGAGACGAACGTGGAGCACCCGCTGCTGCGGCTCATGGTGGAGGAGTTCGGCGTGTATCTGCGTATCATCGAAGACCCGCTTGCCACGCACTTTTATACGAAACTTTATGCCATTTTCTACAGCGCCTTCGACAACGTACTGCTGCTGGACGCAGATAACTTCGCGGTGCGTGATCCCAACTATTTATTCGACACTACGGAGTTCGTGGAGAAGGGAGCGATCTTCTGGCCGGACTTCTGGAAGCCGGGCAATACCATCTTCAACATCCACAAGAACAGCTACGTCTGGGACTTTTCGGTCTCGACTACGTGGACATGTTCGAGCAGGAGAGCGGCCAAGTGATGATCAACCGGCGGATGCACTACAAGGCGCTGAATGTGCTGATGTACTACGGCTTCTCGCTGCCGAGAGCGCACGAAGAGTTGCGGCTCGTGTGGGGCGACAAGGACTTGTTCCGGTTTGCGTGGCTCAAGTCCAAGAGCTCTTTCTTCATGACGCCGCGGCCTCCTGGCTCCGCCGGCACGAAGCACCCAGACTACGACCTGTTCTGTGGCGTGACCATGGTGCAGCACGACCCGAGCGGACGCGTGATCTTCCTGCATCGTAACACGGAGAAGCTCACGTACTCGAACAACCGGATCCTGTGGACGCACATCCAGCAGTACAAGCGCACGTCCGAGATCGCAGACTACTACGTCCGCGGCGCCAACGGCGGCAAGGTCTTCCCGCAGTTCAAGCGCTGCTTCGGCAAGGATGTGCATTACGAAAAGCTGTTCACGCTCAAGCCCATGAGTGCCTTCCCGTTCGAGAACCTCGAGGACGACCTGCTCCGATTCGCTGAGGCTGGCGCCGAGGTGCTGAAGCTGGCCAACTACGAAGAGAAGGACAGCGAAGACACCACCAAGCAGGCCGAGGGAGAGAACAAGGAGAAGAAGGAAGGGGGCAACGAAGAGAAGAACTTCGAGTGACACGTCGACGGGGAGCGCAGAGCCATAGATACCAACACACCAAAGTAGGGATTTGTAGTGCGTTACCTACCGCCAACAATGTCGGTCCGTGTCGAAGACAAATAGCAAAACGCTTTATTAGGGAACTCTCCGAGACACCTCCGCTGGTTCGTCGGGCAATCGCAACGCCACGACCGCAGGCCCAAAACCGACGCTCATTCCGCCCTGAAAGTTGTCTTGTCGGCTAACGAACAATTGAACACTGAGCCTTGTGACCCGGTCGGTAGTTTACTGTGTAGTCCGACACAGGACCGATGGTCTGACGCCATGCGTCTTTCGTGGGCTCGTCGAGTTGCTTAATAATTCGTGTGTGGTTGTCGGCATGACGCCTGGATACTTTAGGCCTGGCGTGATCTGCGCAACGCCCGACAAGTTAAAGTTTACCACGAGCGACGCCATGGCCATGTATAATACGCAAAAGTTATAGCATAGAGCAGGAGCAAGGGCGCGTTTTATCTTCGCGTTGATTTGCATGTGCTAATGAGTGGAAGTGGAGGAACCCATCGCCACTGGCCAGAGTCAAACTCGTCGCTTGCTGCGACCTGCCATTTCAGCCCTGCGACAACGGCCCCCAGCGCCATAGGGTGGCCAGCTCGCTGCAGGATGTGGACGCCAGAACCCCTCTCAGAGTGACGATTTCGGGGTTGTCTACCGCTGGATTTGCGACTTCGATGGCCCCTGGCGCGGCTATCAAAGGCCAATCCACGCCAGGCGATATTCTGGAGGAGATCGCTTGGGCAGGAAGCGACCATGAGACGCCCAGTGCCCAGCTGGCAATAGTGCAGGAGGATAATTGTGCTGGCGCTGGCAGGATGTTGGTTCGGACGTGCTCTGTCCGGTCTCTTTTGACAGGCGCTCCCACTTTTCCAAGCAGTCTATAGTGGACTCAAGTGTTGACGTCAAATGGAATAGGGAAGCATCTAGATGGAAAACTGAAGCAATCCAGCTGGTCTCGAACGCCAATCGGATTGGTTCGATAAAACGCCACCCACGCCAAAACGCACAGACAGGCTCTCGTGGAATTTCCGGTTCCGGCTCGGCTTGCTCCGGTCCGTCACTCGTCGTTTCTTGCAGGCAGGCGGAAGGAGCTCCTTCGATCGCTAAGTGTCGTCTCTCCTGCTCGTGTAGCCTACAGACTCAACGCAGCTTGGACACTTCACACTGCAGTCATGGCAGCGGATCTGCTCGCGTCCACCGTCCGCCACCCCCAACCCGCGTGCTCGTCCACCACTTTAGTGGACGCCAAGCCATTGAGTGGACGGATGCAGCACAACAAGATGTTCCTCTTCTTCTTCCTGATCGTCATGAGCTGTGCGCTGGGGCTCATCTGCGTGGCGTCGCTCATCCAGCAGCGAGACCTGCAGCTGCAGCGCCTGGCGGTGCGCAGTCTGCACGGCGCCAGCGACGGCGGCGGTCTGCGCGGCCCCATGGAGCTCCTGCAGCAGCCGGCGGACGAGGCAGTGGACGGTCGTACGCCGCCCGTCTCGGTGCGGTGGCAGCAGCTAGGAGACGCCCTGGACGCCTACGAGTGCGTCGGGTGGCGGGCACAGAAGGACTGCAAGCCGGACGGAGGTGCAGACAGTCTGAACAACCGCGCGTGCAATGCCACAGTGCGCAACGGAGAGAGCGGGTTCTGCGAGATCAAGCACAAGACAACGGGGAAGTGAAGAAGGTGATGAAGATGCACTGCGACTCATTGCGAGCAGAGGTGGCGTTTAAATGCGACGAATTCGCAACGTTGTTGGGGTACGGTCATAAAGCTACCGAGTACGTGCACGACAGCATGTTCTCACTGGAAGGATGCAGGAAGCAGCTCGTGGAGGACCAGACCAGAGCGGCGGTTCGGGTGATGGAGAAACAGAACGGGAAGAATGAGGATATGTACGACCAGATCCGACGAGGTGTGACATGGGGCGAGAAAGGCCCACGGAGCTTGTGCCGCTGGAGAATCACAAACCCGTCGCCCCGCCCAAGTCGTATAAGCGCGGGATTGTCTTCGTGGTTTATGAGAAGATGCTGCAGAGTGTGTATGCCTCGGTGAGGTCCTTGAGAGAGATGGGGTGCACTTTGCCCGTCGAATTGTGGTACATGAGGTCCGAGACGGATCCGTCGCATCCGCTGCTGAGGGAGCTGACGGGAAATTACGGAGCTTTTATGAGGGAGATCCGAGACTCGAGAGCCACCAAGTTCTACACCAAGACGTACGCGGTGTTCTACAGCGCGTTCGACCAAGTGCTGCTCCTGGATGCAGACAACTTTGCAATTAAAGATCCGACGTATCTGTTCGACACGCCGCAGTTCCGAGACACTGGAGCGATCTTCTGGCCTGACTTCTGGCGACCCAAGAAGACCATTTTCAATATCCAGCCGACGAGCTTCGTCTGGGAAGTGTTTGATCTCGACTCTGTGGATATGTTCGAGCAGGAGTCAGGGCAAGTTCTGATCAACCGAAGCGTTCACCGGCAAGCTTTGAATGTGCTCATGTACTATGCCTTCCACCCAGGCATCTTTGAGCGACTGCGTCTTGCATGGGGCGACAAGGATCTCTTCCGCTTCGCGTGGCTCAAGACAGGCAGCTCATTTCACATGATTGAGACGCCGCCAGGATCTGCGGGCCTGAAACTCCCGGAGCAGAACATTTTCTGCGGTGTGACTATGGTGCAGCATGATCCCGAGCGCGGGATATTGTTCTTGCATCGCAATCAAGAGAAGCTGACCAGCGAGAACCGAGAGAAGGTTTGGGCGCACGTGCAGGATTTCCGCATGGATGTGGTCTCGCTGGACGACTATGACGTGCGTGGTGCCAATGGCGGGCGCTTCTTCCCGCAGTTCAAGCGCTGCTACGGCAAGGATATTTATTACGAGAAGGCATTCACGGTCAGAGCTATGGACGAAATGCCATTTGCTGGCCTCGAGCAGCGACTGCTGGACTATGTGCATGAAGCAGCACGCATCGACGGTACGTTGGCAGAGCAGAATGACGGCTTGGGAGGAGAAGACGCAGTCGATGTTGCCGACACGGCAGACAAGTAGGACAGTCAAAGCCAGCATAGTATCCATATAATAAAAATCAGTATAGTAAGCGAGGAAGCTCCACACCTCCGCGAATGAACTCATGGCGAAGCAATAAGCAACAAGTAGGAAATGCTGGCGAATATAATAATCGACCTCAAAAATGAAATGCAAAACTACTGTAGTCGAAGTTGAAGTGGATGTAGCCATGTGTCTTGAGAGATCTGAACGTCAACGTCCAGGCAAGGAAAAACGAGCCAGCTTTTCGTTGGACCGAGTGTCTTGCTGACATGCCACCATTTTTTTTGTTCGACGAGCAAGGAAAACGGCCGGTTGAGACCATTCGACGAGTCGTTTTTTTTTCAAAACCACCGTCAACAATGCCAGGAACGAAACGGACATGCTTGCACACATCAACGTGTGCAATCCAACGGAAGCTCCTAAAGTTACCAACGCCTACGGAATCTGCGAGGGCATTGAGGCTTGATCCTGGGCGTTTCTTGGTAACGACTTGCGAGCTTCTGCCATCGCCTTCGTGCGACACAGTCTAAGAAACGCGGTTCCCCCATCAAGTCGAGGCTAGCACGAGCACAATGCTTGGTGGAGGGAGATGTCGATACTCACCGACTGCAGGATGGGTGGCGGTGCTGCTGCTGCTAGCGCTGTCGGCATCTTGCGGCTGGTACAGCCAACACATCATCAACTTTTCGTACGAGAGTGAAAACGAAGATCAGACAGCAACTCACGATGTCATCGTCCGACGTCAACAGCTTTTAGCCAAACTCGGAGATTACGCAGGCGGATCAGGGTCATCTGCAGCAGATAAAGTCACGCTGGGCTCTGCAGCGTATGCCGCTGATGGATCTTCGTCCCTAGCTGAAGCTTTTGATACCATCATTAACCCCATGCAAGATGGCCTCGAAGAATTAACCGACGAAAGAGAGACACCAAAGCCGAAGACAAAGAAGCCCACACATAAGTCAAAGCCAAAGTCGACACAAAAAGCAAAGCCGACTGAAAAGCAAACTGCCAAGCCAAGTCCAAAACCAACAGAAAAGGCGAAGGCAAAGGCAACGTCAAAGCCATCACCGAAGACAACGCAAAAGCCTTCGGTAAAGGCACAAACTTCGGAAAACGCACCCAAGTCGCCTTCACAAGCGCCCACAGATAAGCCGCAGCAAACCCAAAGCGTTGACGATGTGTGGTCCCCTATCAAAAGTGTCGCTGAACTGGATGAGTACGAGTGCAAAGCTTGGCGGCAGACGGCAAAATGCAATCCTCGCGGTGAACTCAAACCTCAGCGAGACGCGTCTTGCGACAAAATCATCCTTCCTCAGACTCGGGCTTCTGCGAGTACCGGCATAAGAAAACAGGAGCCCTCCGCCGAATTGTCGGCTCCAAATGCAAGTCTCGCGCCAGTCAAATGGGGTATTCGTGCGCAAATGCCACAATGTTAGTTCGGTACAACCTTCTCGCTGATAGCTATAAGCCCAACTACCCGATGTCCTTTGAAAACAACAAGCGTGACTTTCTTCGGGAAAACCGCCTTCCCACAGCGAAGTCCAGCAAGGTTGCGAAGCCAAGTGGAAAGGTAGTGGAGGCGCCGAAATCATTTTCGCGTGGAATCGCATATGTAGTGTATGAGCAATTGTTTCTGAGTGTGTACGCGGCGATCCGAGCCTTGCGCACTACTGGTTGCACGCTTCCAATCGAGCTCTGGTACCGCGAAGAAGAGACCAACACGTCGCACCCGCTTCTTCAGGAGCTCACGAAAAAGTATGGCGCTTATTTGCGCGTCATCAAGGATTCACGTGCCACCAAGTTCTACACGAAGCTCTACGCAGTGTTTTACAGTGCATTTGACAGTCTGCTGCTGCTGGACGCAGACAACTTTGCTGCACGCGATCCGACGTACTTGTTTGCCACCGAGGTTTACAACGAGACTGGAGCAGTCTTCTGGCCAGATTTCTGGATGCCCAACCGCACAATCTTCAAGACCAAGAAGAACAGCGATGTGTGGGAGCTCATGGGCGTGCCCTACGTCGACATGTTTGAGCAGGAGAGCGGTCAGGTGCTTGTGAACCGTGCCAAACACTCGAAAGCGCTGCACGCAATGCTTCACTACGGACTCACAGAGCCACACTTTCCAGCCGAGTTCAATATGCTCTGGGAGACAAAGACCTCTTCCGCTTTGCCTGGATGCGCACCAATTCGAGCTTTCACATGATCAATCGACCAGCGGGCAGTGCCGGACTCAAGGCACCGAACCTAAATATATTCTGTGGAAATACCATGGTTCAACATGACCCGAAAGGTGAGATCGTGTTCCTGCACCGCAATATCGTCAAGTTCTTGCCTGACGGGAACAACACAGAGAAATTATGGCACTACGTGCAGCAGTACAACATGAACCAAGACCTACGGTTTTACGAGGTTCGCGGAGACGTTGACCATCGATGGTTCCCAAGCATCCGAAAATGCTATGGTAAACGTATCAATTATCTTCGGGCGTATTCACTGAAGCCCATTGCAGACTTTCCGTTTGCGGGTCTCGAAGACGAGATCATCTCGCACGTGCTTGAAGGTGAAAAGATGATGAAGGAAGCCAAATGGGTCACTAAGCTGACGGAGCCTCCAGCAACAAAGCCTCCTAGAAAGCGCAAGAAAAGCACTAGCAAGGAGTCTACTAAGGCAAAGAAGAAATAAGCTGAAATCACAACTCGTTCTGTTCGCAAGATAGCGAGCCCACAGAGGCTACACTCCTGGTCCATACTCGCAAAAATCCTACAAAGCAAACCAAGCAGAGAATGAATAGGAAATATGTTTAGAGTCTATAGTAACAAGGTCAATAGAATGGCCTAGCTAAAGCTCCTCCGAGAGGTTGGTCAGGTGTAGTGGTGGTTCAATGAGCTCAGAGTACTTGTGGTATGGGTGCTGCTCGATGTACTTCTGGGCAACGTAGCCAAACATGAGCGCGATCACGTTAAGAGAGAAGCTCGTCCACGACTTGAACAACTCGTTAACCATGATGAATACACCCAGTGTAAATGGAAGCACCATAGCCACCACCAGCGACCTATCTGACAGGTTAACGCGGTATGGTCGTTCAATTTCAGGGTGGGAGAAACGCATGCGCACGGCGGCGCTCATCTCTACTAGCGATGACAGTGCCGACAGAAAATTGTCTACACCCAAGATTGTGTCAAAGTCGAAAAGCCCCATGAAAACGATGATGAAGAACGCCAGCAGAATTGCACGGCTCGGGACACCCGTATCCGGGTTTCGCCTGCAATCAAAGAAGTCACAGAAATGAGTCGCTGAAAGTTATTACAGCAGCAGCAATAAAACCATCAGCTTACTGGGCGAAGAAGGGTGGTGCCAGCCCTGAATCAGCCATGCCAGCTAGCTGAAATCCATCCTTGGCCATTTCCGCGACGTAGAGTCCAAGGTTGCCAAATACGGACGAGATGAGCACCCACAGACAGAGCCACGTCCCGCCAATCTTCTCGGCGATGATCGAGTACGACCCATCGTCCCATGTCGTGTAGTGCGGCATATCCGCCCCAGAAATGGCGATGAACGGGATGATGTAGCTACAGTCAAGACATCCGTTAGCACCTCTCAAACGGCATCGACTCTCGCACTCCAATACCCCACGTACGTGAAGGCGATCAGCACCACCGTGAGCACCATGGCCTTCGGATACGTCGTCTTGGGCGACTGAATTTCTCCGGCGTACGCTCCAGCGGCGTCAAACCCGCTGTAGTTCCAGTACAGCGAGCTCATGAGTCGTCCCCAATCTCTCTACGCAGCATCAAACACCAAAGCGTGTCAATAAAAAAAAAACGCTACAAAACTACAAACCAAGCTCCACTAACATCTTTACGGACGACAAACCAATTGGCAGGTTCAATGAGCGGTACGGCGTACGTGACCAGCACGGCAAAGGGCAGGAAGATCAGGAGTCCCATGACCAGCAGCGTGTGGCCCACCACCTTGATGCTGGACAGCGTGGGCAGCATGAACAACACGGCGAAGGCCGCCCTAAATAAAAAGACCCCCACGAGATGCCGTCGCCGTCCATTGCGTGTTTGTCCCCAAGCAGCAGCGCCAGCAGCGTGTCCACGATCAGACACGGGTAGATGGCGTTGTCGATGACGCCTGAGGCCCAGGACCAGAAACCCACTTGGAAACCCATGGGCCGGCCGAAGGCCACGCCCACCCACTTGCAAAAACTGCCGTCGGTCGGGAAGGCCGTGAAGAGCTCGGCGAACGTGAGCGCCAAGGGCAGACACCAGACCCACGGGAAGAGCACGACGGCCAGGAGACCCACGAAGGGCCCGCAGGCCGCCAGCACCGGCTCGGAGCCCCACGGTCCGCCGCTGACGTTGAAGTACGTGATGAGCGCCACGGACAGGATGCCCAGCTGCCGGCGCGAGTGCGAGCCTGGCATGACGAGCAGGTCGGGAGGGCTGGAGTGTCAATGTCAATAGTGCAGCCTTTGGTGAGGTGTGATACGGAAAGAAGTTCAGTGTTAGAAGAAAGAGGTGGGATAAGCTTGAAAGGGAGAGGGAGGTGGAACGAGTTCACGAAGGGATAAGATTGGAGAGTGCGCAGATTAAGGAGTACGAATGGGAGCCAATGGCGTGTTGGCTACGAGCGCCCCGTCACGACCGCTCGCGATGGGTACAGTGTACCAGTGAAGCGTCAGAAGTCTTCGACCACCAAAATGTGTGTCGGGTATCAGGCAGATGTTCTCCTAAGAACTTTTACCCCAACAAAGCGCTCACATCATAGGCACATTGTGCAGTGGCTAGAGCCACAGTACGAAGAAACCAACGTGCTGTTTGCGTTAAATATCCCGTAAAGTAAACAAATCAAAAACTCACTCAATTCTTCTGCAGCTACAGCACCAACTTTTCTCTTTGAAGGAATTCGACGCTTGATCAAATGGTGTTTCTTGCGAGCTGCATCTGCTCCGCCCCTATAATATCGTATGCCACTAGCTCCATTGCACTTCTTTTAAGGGGATAGTGCTGACAAAGATGCCGCCATGAAACGTGATGTTGCCTTGGATTCGCAATTGAACACTGCTTCGCACCTGAAAAATGTAAATGCCAATTTGCTTGTCCAGGTTGATACGAATCGTGTCTTCCTCCTCGTGCACTTTGGCGGTGTCAATCGTGCAAGCGTTTGCAGCAGCTATGCGGCAGGGGGATACATCAGCGCTTGGAGTCGCACTGCAAAACGTTTCCAGCCCAGTAGAGGCATGTGCCTTGGCCGCCGAGGCTACACCACTGCTGACTCGTGTGCTGGAGCTCATTCCTCGCTTGTATCGAATCGTCTTTCCCAGAAGCCATCTACACCTCCGGTCGTCGCAAAAGTCTGTAGCAAATCGAGGCTTGGCTGTGCCGGTACTTCAAGGTTGACCGAGTTAACGAGTTGGGGCTTTAGCTTGTTAAGACGATCAAGAACTCCACGGTAAGAATCAGCGGCTTCGCCGTGCACAAAGCTGACGTATCCGTTGAGGTGTTCATCATATTCTCCAGGCCCTTTCCTTAATTCGTCAAACTTCAATTGGCAACGCTCCGCGTGATTGAGGTCTTGTTTAAGTCTCTCCAAGACGTCATCGATATCCTTAGTGGTGCTCCACAGGTCGAACAGCGCTTTCGAGCGGTCTCGGTGGTCTGCTCCAGCTGCACTTGCTAGTCGGTCACGCTCGAGGCATCCCTTGTTTAGATATATGTCGGCAACAAGAAAGGTTTCCAGTCTTCCCTCGCTGAGATCGCGCAAGAGGGAGTCAGCGCGCTCTTCATCACTCGACATGGCTGCAGTGAGCTGTTCTAACGGTCAGAAGAAAACACACCTTGCGCTCATTTTTCCCGGCTTCTGATTGGCCCGTCATGTTGAAGATCGAATTATCAGACTCAGCCGTCCCATCCGCCAATCACATCGCTTCCAATCCTGTTCTCTGGGCATTTCCCAAGCAGCTATGGCGTCCCCAAGCGACGAGAATCTGCTGCCGAGCCGCTCGTCCGCCGCGCTCCACGACGCCGTCACGCCTAAGCGCCCGCGCCTGGAGGCCTCCCCTGTTCGATGCAGCGCGTGCTGGACGTGGAGAACCTGCTGCGGGGCCTGCTGACGCTGCTGGACTTGGCCTCGCTCGTGAGTTTTCTAGAGATTTTGGCCAATAACGAGAGCTGGCGCGGCATTTTAGCCTATCAGACGCTGTGGAAGGAGCTGCTGAGCACACACTTTAAAGGGACGCTGCCCCCGCCGAGGAGTTCCAGGAGGACAGTGAGGAGGACAGTGACGAAGACGAGGCGGACGACGTCATGGAGCTGGACGAGATGGAGATGGAGGAGATTCTGGACGAGCAGTGGGAAGAAGACGACGCTGCGGACAATCAGGACGGAGAGCAGGACCAGGACAGCGCTGCCAAGACACAGCAGAGAGAGGAGCCGGACGCTGAGCCAATGGCGTCGCTGTCGTCGAACTGGGTGGCAGGACTCCCCAGTCAGAAGGTGCTGGAACTGGCCTGCCCGGAGCTGAAGGAGCTGCTGCGCTCGGCGGAGCAGCTGCTGCAGTTTGACGCACAGGTGCAGATCATCCAGGGAGATGTGGGGAGATCACGACGGTTGGCAGGCAACGTGTGGACGGGATCGCCTTCCCCACGGCGGCGTTTCTGAGGAACCCGCACTCGGGAGTGGCGGCGGTGATCTTCCGACGCGCGGGGCAGGAGCTGAGTGAGCATGTGCGGAAGATTGACATCCGTTTGGATGTTGGACAGGTGCACGCGACGCCCGGGTTCGCCACGGGAGTAGACAAGCTCCTTCACATTGTGGGGCCCAGCAGATTGAACCCGAACTGCTTGAGAGAGCTGCAGAGAACGTATAGGAACGTGCTGCGCTGTGTGCAGGAGGAGAGGCTGAACTGCGTCGCCATGACGTCCGTTTCGACGGGGAACATGGGGCTGCCTGTGGATAAAGCCTCGTGGTTTGCACTCTGTGCGATGCAGCGCTTCATGCGCTCCACGAACTGGGCGAGTACAATTGCCATGGTGTGCTACGAGCCGGAGGTGTACGCAGCTTTGCCAAGAACAAGGCCAAGCTGCTGGCGGCGTTCAATGCAGACAGCATTCGCGCGGACCCCCGCTTGAGCGACTGTAAGTTGCACGTCCGGAGATGACAGCGAGCTGATCACACTGTGGCAAGATCTCTTGCATGTTTTATTTAGCTTGAACCTGTTGCTGGAAAATCGTGTCGGTAGTGATGAAAGAGTGGAGATGTAAGGCGTTTTAACAGGATGTTTGTGCGTAAGCTGGGCTCGCTTGTCAATCTGGCCGAGACGTTCCATGTGAGACCCAGAAATCCTGGCGCTTGAAGCTCCACCCTCAATTGAATGCTGCAGACGGACGGCACCGACTGCGTCGTGTGTTGTGAAGCAAAGTGGATTCTCCAACATGCTTTGAAGTTGTCATGTCCATGTGCACACTGATGGATACAAGTCAAGGGGCACTGCTACGAGTCGGCGCCCAAAGGATTAACTCGATGCATTAAGCTTTCTGCTTTCGACCCCTCAAGACAACCTTTCCACATACAGTGCACCATGGCGTCCATGATTAAAGGCCTCGCCAGCGATATGACTGGGTCAGCAGACATTTGCAAGGTCATGAGTGACTTCTCCAAGTGCCAGGCGTCCGAGTACCTCCTGCCGAACGAGACCATCGCGTTCTCGTTGATGTCGCCGAAGGAGGAATTCACTTTCACGAATTTGGCCCTCATCAAGCTCGGTGGTGAGAGTTCCACGACTACGCGCAGACTTGTTCAGCGTTTTGAGTACAAGGACAACACCATCAAGGGTGTCGAGTTCGAGACTGCAGGAATTGCAGACCGCGACTGTGAGATCAAGTTCCACATCGGTAGCAAGCATGTGTCAATCGACATCGCCAAGGGTGAGCAGCCTTCTGCTCAAGGTATTTACAAAGTGCTGGAGCTGCTCAGTCGCGCACAAATCGCGAACGAGCATCTCTGGGAAATCAGCACAATGGGGATGAAGAACGCGAGCGAGGCGCTGTATCTCACGGAGAACAGCGGTCAGACACTCGTGAAGCAGTCGGACGATGCTACTGCATGGCTTTATGAAGCCTACACGCGCACCCATCCGCACTGTTACCGCGACGTCATTCGAGCAGCCTTCTCGGACCTACGCCTCGACGACAAAATGGCCCAGTAGATAAACGCACAAGCGCAATCAAGGATCCAATACTTTCTTGACAACATGAGTATTGGAGGAGGCTATGGATATCGACGTAGACTACAGCTGTAGTCACCTTGAGAAAACAAGTCCTAGGCCTCTTTGCGTGCTGTATTGTTCGCTCTCCCAGGTTGCTGGATCTAGCGCCGTCCATGAATCCGCATGCCTCTGAAGTCGTTCATCCACGTATCATCGCGTTCGTTGCTTGGAAGCGGTGGAACAACGTTAAATTCCTTGAGCACTGCGGTCTTTGCATCAGTAAAGGCCCGCAAAACACGCTCTTCATTGCACACGATAGCAAGTTTGCCCTGCCAGTTGTTGCCACGCAAGAACTTCTGGATTGCACGAAGTGCCACCTGAGCTGCTTCCTTGCAGGGAACCCCAAGATTGCCAGTAGAGACCGAAGCCAACGCGACGCACGAGAGGTCCTCGTTCTGCACAGCATTCATGGCGCTCTCGTACGTGGTATCCAGCAGCTCGTAGCAGCCTCCCATACTAATGCTCGGACCAACGCAGTGGATCAACCTCTGCACACCAGCATTGAAGGCCGGGGTGGCCACCGCTGACCCTACAGGACGCAAACCACGGAATAAAGGATCATTCACGAACTCCTCCAGGCCGTGGCCCGCGCGTCGAAACACCGCCTCGGCAGACCCAACGAAGTGGTTCGTCAGGTGCGGATTCGTCGGGAACACAATGCCGTCCAACGCTTCGCCGTCAATCTCGTCAACAGTGCCAATGTCTCCTGCCACGACCGTCACCGCCTCGTCAAAGTGTTTCCTCTCGTCGATCGACTGCAGAAACTGCTGGAGCTCCACACACGTGCGATCACGTGAAGTCCACTCCCACCCGCGACTCGGGGTGGCCACAGCTTCCACTGGCAGCTCCGAGTCTCGCTTACCGCCGAAATGCAATTGCAACAGCTCAGTCCAGAGTCCGCTGTCTTTCAGGTATCCGTGCAGCGCTGGCGTCGTTTGGATGGCATTCAAGATGGTGTCGAAGCTCGTCAGATCCGTGAACAGCAAAATGGAGCGAGCCACTCCTTCCACTGCCCAGACCTGCAACCCCGTCGTGGATGGAGAGGCGACATCGTCGCTTTTTGGTGCAATACACAGCATGACGCAGACTCCTTTTCGCTGCGATGTTGGTGCTCTGCTGTCGTTTGGAGAATGGAGGCGTGGAACACATCTGACCTTCCGGTGCTGAAGACAAGGGTTGACGGTTTGAACCCATGTGCAGTAGACGAACGAGTCCATGCTGCTGCTGCTACTGCTGCTGCAACCACGAAGGTGTTTGTTCACTGTTGCGAATGGACGAATGGACACGAGTATTGTATGAACGGGGAATTGAATTGTGAGCCGGGATCGGGGTTGTATGCTAGGTAGCGACTATGATATACACGCGACGCGTGATGCACTTTAGAGCATTTCGGCTTCGGTCTCCTCGCGTGTACATCGCTCGTGTCGAATTGCAACAAGACCGGTTGCTAAGAGTCGTGGTTTGGTCACCCTTCACAGTGCACCAGCGCACCAGCCACGAGCAGGACCATCGCAGTGAGCGGAGTAACGATAGAGCTGAACGGCGACCTGGCACCCGAAGTCGTTGAGACGTCCGAGGTCGGGGTGTCGTCGTTGACAACACCAGCGCTGGCACTCGCGTCGCTATTTGCATCAGTCGTCGTGTCTGCAGCAGTGTCATTCGTGCTGGGTGTCGAGTTGGTTGGCGTCGACGTCGGTGCGTCGGTCGTTGACACGCCCGATCCAGACAGCTGACTGTTGCAGGTCTCGACCATGCCCTCAACGACTTGCTTGTAGTTCTGGCCATACGGACCCCCGTACTCGCAGTTTGGCAGCGTGTCCACGAGGTTTCCGACAGACTGTTGGCAAGTGGAGTCACAGTGCCACACTCCTCCGCTGGCGAGGTAGGCGGTCCAGCTGGCACAGTTGATGTGAAGCGTCTGCACGGCGGCAGCGACCTCGGCGTAGTTGTCTGCTCCGCAGGTGGCAGCATCGGTGAGGCCTTGAAGCGTGAGTGTGCACGTCGTAAGAAATGTGAGCAACGATCGAGTGGAGACCATAATGGCTGGAATGTTGGTGTCGGTAGGACGTTGAAGTCTTGGTGAGTTGGGTGTGTGTTGCTGAGGTGGCAAAACGAATTATGAGGTGAAGGATCCTGGATAATCGAATGACGTTGACCCTGCACTTCGTGGACGCCAAAAGAATGATTTCTCGTGAGTTGTTTATCAATCTTGAATGCATTGGGTCGTTCTCATTGCCGTGTTGGAAATGAGCATGTCAAATCTCGGGTTACATTGATATTTTGTTGATTTATCTCGATTGTGTTCTAATCGAGCGATCGTGCTGAAGGCGATAGGGACACGTTGTTGATGCTCGTTGTCAACGGAAATGTACCTAAACCAAGCGACTCAGCGCTCCTTAACCACAAAATTCCTTTGCCACGGTGCTTTGAAGCACCTGCCAAGGGTGATGATGATGCCGGTGCCTTCTTGTGACAATCTCGGCGGCCCAACTCACTTTTGTACATATTTTCACTTTCCGTGAATGCTGCTGTCAGCTCATTGGGAACTCGGACTTCTCAGCGAGCACAAATGATGCTAGGTGAGAAACCGTGCTGAAAAATCATCAAGTTTTGCTCGGAAACCGAGAGTCTCAATCGGAATTCAATCGGAAGTTAAGGCTCCACCCTAAAACAAAGTGATACCTAGTAACGTGTTGTATGTCAAATCACATGTTTCGGCTACAAGCATCAACATCAGCCTACTGATCATAATGGTTGGCGCATCGTCGACGGTACAGGACAAGCAGCACTTTAGGTACACCCTCAAAAATTGAAAATGAACGAGGTACTGCAAATCGACACTGCCGCAGACCATTCAGCAGGCACAGCTTACGTCACAACTAGCACGCAGGCATGATAAATCCGTAAAGATCCACTCGGACATTGGGGACAAATCTGGGGCACAATGGATTCAACATATTTTGAACAAGACAAGTACACCATCGTCTCGCCGTGAAGCCTTCCTATCATGACCAACGGTCATACCACCAAGCTCTTTCAGCTCACGATTCGTTTTGCCACCTCAGCAACACACACCCAACTCACCAAGACTTCAACGTCCTACCGACACCAACATTCCAGCCATTATGGTCTCCACTCGATCGTTGCTCACATTTCTTACGACGTGCACACTCACGCTTCAAGGCCTCACCGATGCTGCCACCTGCGGAGCAGACAACTACGCCGAGGTCGCTGCCGCCGTGCAGACGCTTCACATCAACTGTGCCAGCTGGACCGCCTACCTCGCCAGCGGAGGAGTGTGGCACTGTGACTCCACTTGCCAACAGTCTGTCGGAAACCTCGTGGACACGCTGCCAAACTGCGAGTACGGGGGTCCGTATGGCCAGAACTACAAGCAAGTCGTTGAGGGCATGGTCGAGACCTGCAACAGTCAGCTGTCTGGATCGGGCGTGTCAACGACCGACGCACCGACGTCGACGCCAACCAACTCGACACCCAGCACGAATGACACTGCTGCAGACACGACGACTGATGCAAATAGCGACGCGAGTGCCAGCGCTGGTGTTGTCAACGACGACACCCCGACCTCGGACGTCTCAACGACTTCGGGTGCCAGGTCGCCGTTCAGCTCTATCGTTACTCCGCTCACTGCGATGGTCCTGCTCGTGGCTGGTGCGCTGGTGCACTGTGAAGGGTGACCAAACCACGACTCTTAGCAACCGGTCTTGTTGCAATTCGACACGAGCGATGTACACGCGAGGAGACCGAAGCCGAAATGCTCTAAAGTGCATCACGCGTCGCGTGTATATCATAGTCGCTACCTAGCATACAACCCCGATCCCGGCTCACAATTCAATTCCCCGTTCATACAATACTCGTGTCCATTCGTCCATTCGCAACAGTGAACAAACACCTTCGTGGTTGCAGCAGCAGTAGCAGCAGCAGCATGGACTCGTTCGTCTACTGCACATGGGTTCAAACCGTCAACCCTTGTCTTCAGCACCGGAAGGTCAGATGTCTTCCACGCCTCCATTCTCCAGACGACAGCAGAGCACCAACATCGCAGCGAAAAGGAGTCTGCGTCATGCTGTGTATTGCACCAAAAAGCGACGATGTCGCCTCTCCATCCACGACGGGGTTGCAGGTCTGGGCAGTGGAAGGAGTGGCTCGCTCCATTTTGCTGTTCACGGATCTGACGAGCTTCGACACCATCTTGAATGCCATCCAAACGACGCCAGCGCTGCACGGATACCTGAAAGACAGCGGACTCTGGACTGAGCTGTTGCAATTGCATTTCGGCGGTAAGCGAGACTCGGAGCTGCCAGTGGAAGCTGTGGCCACCCCGAGTCGCGGGTGGGAGTGGACTTCACGTGATCGCACGTGTGTGGAGCTCCAGCAGTTTCTGCAGTCGATCGACGAGAGGAAACACTTTGACGAGGCGGTGACGGTCGTGGCAGGAGACATTGGCACTGTTGACGAGATTGACGGCGAAGCGTTGGACGGCATTGTGTTCCCGACGAATCCGCACCTGACGAACCACTTCGTTGGGTCTGCCGAGGCGGTGTTTCGACGCGCGGGCCACGGCCTGGAGGAGTTCGTGAATGATCCTTTATTCCGTGGTTTGCGTCCTGTAGGGTCAGCGGTGGCCACCCCGGCCTTCAATGCTGGTGTGCAGAGGTTGATCCACTGCGTTGGTCCGAGCATTAGTATGGGAGGCTGCTACGAGCTGCTGGATACCACGTACGAGAGCGCCATGAATGCTGTGCAGAACGAGGACCTCTCGTGCGTCGCGTTGGCTTCGGTCTCTACTGGCAATCTTGGGGTTCCCTGCAAGGAAGCAGCTCAGGTGGCACTTCGTGCAATCCAGAAGTTCTTGCGTGGCAACAACTGGCAGGGCAAACTTGCTATCGTGTGCAATGAAGAGCGTGTTTTGCGGGCCTTTACTGATGCAAAGACCGCAGTGCTCAAGGAATTTAACGTTGTTCCACCGCTTCCAAGCAACGAACGCGATGATACGTGGATGAACGACTTCAGAGGCATGCGGATTCATGGACGGCGCTAGATCCAGCAACCTGGGAGAGCGAACAATACAGCACGCAAAGAGGCCTAGGACTTGTTTTCTCAAGGTGACTACAGCTGTAGTCTACGTCGATATCTATAGCTTCTCCGAAACTTGTGCTTTCATTTCGTGCCTCGATTGATGACACACAACACGTGATCACTGGGTGGAGCGTCAACTTCCGGTTGGTCTTGGTTTCCGTGCAAAACTTGATGATTGCAGTCCGATCCATCCTAAACAAAAAAGCATCTCGAGATGATCTTCGAGTTGTTCAATATGCTCCGCAAAAGCTTCGTTCAGATCGATAGTGAGACGTGCAGTGGGTAATGAATGCCCTTCATGAAGCTACCTTGGCGTAGTACCTAGCAAAGGCTATTTCCTTTAAACTTATCACGCTTCGGTAAAGTGTGGTTGGGCCAGAGGGTGTGCATTGATGCGGCCGAGGAGGAATGCACGGACCAGCAAAGACTCTTCAGGAAGTCCAATTGTGGCGAGTTTAGCGAGGCATGGCAAACCTCGCCGTAGACCCTCAAATCCCGCAGATGAAACACGTTCAAGTTGGTTCCTTCCGTCTTGTCCACTGCGTCACGAAATCGCTCGTTGATGAAGGCCGAGTGCGAACGCGGGAGACGCGTCCACACCAGCGGGCAAATGATCTCGTTCGATTCCGTTCGCAGGCGCTCCTGGGCCTGGCCACGGCCGTTGGCCTGGTGTTCCAGCAGGCAGCGCGAAGTTGCCACCGCACAAATACGCCATCGACGCCTCGTAGTTGCTTATGTCGGGGCAGAGCAACAGCAACGGACCTCCTTCCGAGCACCGGAAGCCGCTGCGTTCCAGACCGATGATCGTCCTGCTCACGCCGCTCGAGACATAGAGATCGATGTCTTCCGGTTTCGCGTCTGCCTCCAATCCGTAGGCGACTCTACAACGCAGCTCACCCACGAGTATGAGCCTTCATGGCCTCGTTAAACAAAATGTTCTCAATCATCTGATGGCACGATGCAACGTTGGCCTCCGTGCCACTTAACACGAAATCCGTAAGTTCACCCGTTTCAGCACGTTCGTCTGATAGCGAGCGAATAGGTAGTGCTGGAGAGATGAGATAGCATGTTTGCAGTAGTGCAAATCGTGGAGACATGGCGCGTGGTCGACGCACGACGAGGAAACCTTTCTCTTGAAACTCAGCACCGCGGACTGGCAATCCCGCAAAACTCACAGGATCGATATACGACCGCCACACAATCACCACTCGATCCTCCTCCACGTATCGACGAAAGATTTGCTTGACACGATAATCCGCCTGTGTGCCTTTAGCGTGGAGCTCCATGCCGAAGCTCTCGATGATCGTGTCGTCGGTTTTCTCCATATTCTGCAGCATACAAATGAGCACCCGCGCCAGAATAATTTGTCAGCACGGTTTTCGTTTACAACACGAGTCTCGAACACGGTTACATTATTTGGAGAGCATCAGTTTTCTAGAGTCAACACCGAATCGGCGAACTTACCTGGAGGTCCTTGTGGTATAAGAAGCGGAAGGGCATGTGTTCCATGGATCTGGCAAAGTATTTCCACGCCGCCGTGCCTGTCGACGGCACATCAAAGGGCAGCACCTTGCTGGCAATGATCTTCATATACACCCCGTCGTTCGCTTCGTGCATCTCTGCGTCATTGAACGACTCCTCCTTCATGTCCAGTCCGTAGTCATGAAAAACCGCGTCCACCTCTCTATACGCCAAGTCCACCCCGGCCATCAACTCCTCGAAAATGCTAGCATCCGACCTCTCCGGTGCCGACACATGCATCCTCTTCAACCTCTGACCATCCCCCAAGCAATTCTCAATCGCCTAAAAACAAATCACCAATAAAAGCACAACAAGCATCAGTAGAACCCTAAAAACTGTCCCTAAAAGTCACTAAAACCCACGTTCGTCGTGGCTCGAGCTTGCAATAACTTCTCGAGACTCTTGGCGATCTTAATCTGGCCTTCCAGCACCAGTTTCAGCTGCCGGTTTTCCCTCTCGGACTTGAGTCGCTGCTCCAACTGGTGGCTCGCCATCTCCTTCCACACTTCAGGGGCCTCATCGCCCCCCCACCTCCTTTTTCTCCTGTAACTCTCCTGTACCAACCTCCTCCTTCTCATGTAAATTTTCAGTAACTTTTACGGCACGTAAACACCGCGTTTTCTGTAAAGCTTGTAACTTTTGCTGCATATCGGCCACTTTTTCCCGGAGGTAGAGCAGCTCCCGCCGCTCCTGGTCCCGCACGCGGTTCCGAGTGCTGCTTCGTGACGTTTTGGGCGTGTTGGAGACACTAGGAGTCGACTTGGAGCAGGCCAGTTGCTCTTGTTTACGCTTCTTGGGGGCTCGTTCACCAGGCTTGGACTTGGCGTTGCTACAGCCCGAAATGAGCGTTGGATTGAGTTCAGGACCCGATGGAAGCCCCTCGAGAGCCACAGACAGCGCCGCCTCGTCCGTCCCCGCCCCCATAAACTCGTCTACGAAGCAGAGCGCGGCCGTGAAGGCGTCCGAGTCGTCCTCCAGTGCGATCGCCATGCTGTTTAGTTAGATGTCCGTTAAATTGACAAATGGTCCGCAGGGGGTGTCCTAAAATTCAAAATCGTCTTAACGTTTGTATGCTTGAGTTTTAATGCAATTGTATTTGTATTTGTTTGATGCGGCTTCTTTGTGCGTTTCACCAGTTTGTGCTTTGCGGAGCCCTCAGCAGCATTTTGAACTCTTTCTTGTGAAAAGTGGAGTCATTCCAACTTTGACTTGCGAAGCGAGCAGGGAGGCCGGTATGCGTGTGAATCAGACCTATTTTGTGTTGGTATGTGTGTGAATCAGACCTATTTGTGCTGGCATGCAGTTAGCGAAGGTCGTGACGAATTTCCTTCGGCGTCCATCATTGCTTCCATATACATCCACGTTTGTTGTGATCAGGCTGCTGAATCTCATCGCACGCTTGGCTTTGCCAACCTAGATCGTCATATCCCCGCTGATACGTGGACGTCTCGGTCTGGGATCAATCGAAAAACGGATCATCCCACGGACTAATTCCCAAAAGCTCTGGCAGACGATTGTCGCGGTTATGGCTAGTTTAGCTGCGGCTAAAATTAGATATATCCGCCTTCCAAAACCTGACATTGACGATTTTATGCGTTTTTGTTTTAGTCACGTTTGATGACGAGGTTAGGGTTGACAAAGCCGCCATCCGCCACGGTGACTAAAATCCGCCACTCAAAACGCGCATTAAAGCTTTACTCCGTCCCGTTCTTACCGCCCAACTGCAAAAATATTCCGTGCAGAGTATGCCAGTCAGACAGGTGTCAAAATGAGAAGGACAATTTTTCGTCGCAATGTAGGCAAATTTCTGGATTCTTTGAAGATCCGTTTGGGCGGGAAAATAGTTGACGACGTCTCTGCACGAAGCGCGTAAGGAATGGACTAGGAGCTGCTCCTGATCACGTGGTGTCGGAGACTGCGGTCAAGACGCACATCATCCACGAAGCTGCAACATCTACGGCGACTAGTCAACCAAGAGCGGCTTCGTGTTAGAAGAATTTGCATTCACCTGAAGTGTCCGGTCATGACCAGACCGTTAAACTTCGGATCAGGATCGAAAGGTCTGATCAAGAGATCAAACAGGACGCGAGCCAGCTCGTATCCCTCAGAAACCACCATTCTTTTCTCCACCCTGTCGCTCCAACCGTCGAACGTCAGATCCAAAGGAAACCACACCGAACGAGAAAATCCACACCGTTGAATCGTCCGGTTACATCCAAGTTCCAGTTCGTTCCCGAACCGGAAAGGCGTGCCCGTTCCTCAATCTGCCGGCTCGTAGACATAATGCCTACGCCGCCACCCGAGTTTCACGAAGGGACGATCCCACGCGACCAGCCAACTGCTGAACCTCCGCAAGACCCTCCGCCTGCAGAAGACGCCCCTGGGCACCCCAAGGACCAAGTCGATGGATTACAGAGCGCCGAAAGCACCACAAGCACGCCAGTAGTGGATCGAGACGCCACGATGTCTGTTTCTGGTACGCCTTTTCGCTCATTAATTCGCATCGCGATGCATATTCTGTCGCTGACCTTCATACACATTGTTTTAGATGGTGCTACCGACGCCGTGGTTGCCGCGACGTCGGACGACGACTCCACTGGTCTTGCTGACCTGTGTTCGGGCCCTAAACCCCATCTCTTGACGCGTGGGAGTTTGCCGAAGTTATCACGTGAGCTTTGCTCCGTGATCAAAAATTGGGAGGCAGCTGCAATGACGTGCCCACCAGGTCAAGCTTCTTTTCGGATGCCCTGCTGCACAAACCGATGGATGGTTCACAGTCGCGGGTATTCCCGCTTTTACTGCTGATATCCAGGACAGAGTGTTCGTCTGCGACGGACAGAGTGGAGTGGACTGCTTAGCTGGCTTCCAGACCTTGGATACTCAAGAGGAAGTCGACTTGGCACTGATCACAGGCTGTGATCCTGAATTGACTTGTTTCAAGCTCCGACGTTCTCATTCACGACTCTTCCCTGAACCGGAGGTTTCTCCAGCGTTGATGCAACGTGAGTTTGCTGCACTTTCATCTGTCTTGGATCCCAACCGGATGGCCTTGTGGGTGTTTAGTACCATGCATACCTTGCGACGTTTACTGAAGGCTTACCAAGTTCTACGTGCCCAAGTCGAGAGCAAAGACCTGATACCGGGTCAAGAATTAATCTCAACCAGGAATCAGGTGGCGCTTTTGTCTTGTGAGTGGGATCTCGTTTGCCGATACTGGGGAAGAGAGATGGCATCAGAGAAGCGTCAGCGTCGAGAGCTCGTGGCCGCTCACCAACAAGAAGTTTCAGACTTGGTAGTCAACTATCGTAATGAAGTGGAACTCCTGACCAAGAAGGTCCAAGATCTCCAGGACAAGCTCGCGCAATCAGAGGCTGATCGTTTGGTCCCCAAGGATGAGTTTCAGTCCAAGGTTACGAGACAACTTAATGCCTGGTCTTTCTCCAAGTTCATGATGTCCAAGATCAAGATTTCTGGAAATTGGCGTCGTCTTCACGATATGTATGAGAACTTCCTCAATGGCACTGACGTGCTCGGGACTTGGCCCACACAGATGCTCTTGGCCACGTTGGACGTGGATGACGCAGACCTTCCGAGGTTTCCCGACGAGAGTGAGCTCAAGAAACGAATTGAAGCTTCTGCTGCCGTGGTAGTAGATTTGACTCTTGATCACGACATCACATCCAAGTCCAAGGTACCGAAGACTGTCACGTTTCCGGATTCTAGGACCTCGCCCAAAACGAAAAAGAAATCCTCTTCCAAGCTTCGCTCCACCATATTGCTGCCGCTCACCCTAACTAGCTACTTGCCTGATCGTGCGGGCGCACGCAAACCGGACAACCCGTACCCAAGATCGATCACGGAAGCCGCAGCCTCGCTACCGGCCGGTCTTGTCTGGGACGACCAACGTCTGGATGTGAAGGCCTTGATTCGTCATGGTTGGTCTCATAAGAAAGCCTTCAAGTGTGTCGGTGAAGACTCGATGCTGCACCCTCATTTTCTCCGAGAAGACTTGGTGGACATGCTGGGGTCGATGCTGTATCATGAAGCTTTGGATCAGACTCCTTGGGTAAAATATGCTCCGCGCCGATACCTCACCGAGGCCAAGATCCAGCTTGTTGACAGCGTGAGTCAGAAATTCAAACCTGATTCGTGGGAGAAGATCCCTCCAGATTATCAAGAATACCCGTCATCTTCGGATAGCGAGAACGATAACAAGTCTCAAGATCCAGACTACGAAAACCAAGGTCAAGACTTGGCTCAAGCTGATGACGCTGACGGATTAGGTCCAGAGACAAAGGTCAGGACCAAGTTGCTTCGTCAGGCCAGACCAACGAAGCTACGCCAGTCAATGATGGTGACGATGAAAACAGTGATAGTTCAAGCTCTAGTGAAGACACCAAAGCCCAGATTCCTTCGGGCAACGCAGCTTGGACTTGGACGACGATGATTCTGGTGAAGACACGGACGGTCCTGGAGACCCCAAGTTAACTGCGAATGTTGGCACGGAAAAGTTGAACCAAGGCGCCCAGGACTCGGACCAAGGCAACAAGTGCTCAAGTCAAGACAGTAAAAAGCTGAACCAAAACGGTGCTAAGTCGAGTGACAATAGCAAGAAGCAACATTCGTCGTTATCTTCGCCCCAGGCAAATGATTCCAACGTGGGCAAGAAGCGTCACAGCTTGTCCTCCAAGTCGCCCCTTACCAAGAGACCTAAAATTCAGCTCCTTCCAACCTAACCCGTCAAGCAACCAGTACACGTTCTGCTCTCGCAGTCGTGGAATTCCAAGACTTGGCTCCCAAGGAACGCAACAGGGCCGAGACTCCAAGTCCGGATGCTTGTCATAGATTCACTATGGGTTCCTAGTCAAGAGAAAAACCAAGGCTCATGACCAAACGCGGGGTTTTCCGGACTATCTGCCTCAGAAGGCGGCAACCAAGGACCTTAAGCCACGGTGGGACTGGACCGAGTACGCCAAGCTATCCAAGACCAAGCCTTGGATCTCATGGTCGAAGATCGAGTGCGATATATGAGACTGCGGCTGACCAAACGATGCTAGTTAACATTTTTGCGTTTTCGAGATAAACGGCTCTGAAGTTGGACCACCCTTTTCGTACTTAAGTGAAAGTCGCCAGGAGGGAGAGTTTTCAGTTTGTCTAAATTTGATCGAGGTGTATCAGAAGGAAATCGTGTGCGGCGATGGAAGAGCTGGCGGCTTTTTCGGCAGCAGGCGAAGAAGGACGGACTCGTGAACGGAGTGGCGACTGCAGCAGTGACGGCAGCGCCGACGGTGAGTGGGTACCAGTGTCTGGGAGCGAATCGTGTGAAGACGAAGAAGTGTCGGTTGTGAACACCCGGCTGAGGAGAATGCAAGCATCACTTTGATTGACGAAGATCTTTGGGGAAGGGGATCCTTGCGAACGGAAGGGTAACACGCTGAGTTGGAGAACTTCCTGTGCTCTCTGTCGCAGATGTCCGGTGGAGAGCGAAAGCAAAGCATCATAACTACGTTAGCCGTGTTGAAGGAGTCGGACACAGTGCTTCAACGTCGAGGCTCTATTTTGCGCGAGCAGTTCAACTACTACCTACCTCTGGACGACCACGCCTGTCGTGGTGCTTGGTGTGCGTGTTACGGAGAGTCGACACCAACAGTCACTCGCTACCGGAGACGTATAAACTCTCCGTGAAGGCCCATGGCAACCAGATTAATCTTTACGCCTTTACTATTGAACCAGTAAACCCAAATGATGCTTGTGTCCAGAATCTCTAAAACTCAAAATATACATCAAATTTTTAAAACAGATGTGGATTCCGACAATTTTGAAAGACAAGGACTGCGAATCACCGACTCGGAATAGTTGTAATCGATTCGCAGCGAAAAGTTACGTTAAGCTGGCCAAAAAATGCGTTTGGCTCCGCGAATCGGAGGCAGATTTTTTACGAGAGCTTTTTTCGAGAACGGCTGAATGAAATTTTGTGTTTAGAGCCTCAATAGAAAGCTAAGATGCTCGTCTTTTCAACGGTGTGCACCATTCCCGTTTGAATTCATGGTTAACTAGCATTTATATGTCTGCCGTAGTCTCATATGTGCTTCCACAGGTACACGCACCTGGATCCTCTGGTCCAGCAGTGGTTGAAGGATTACTTGGCCTTAATGCAGACGCATGCCCAAGGTTCTGGGAGTGCACACATTGGTTGACTCTCGGAACCAAAGGCGATTCTCATGCTGCTTTATTGCAGCAGGAACGGAAAGCTCGACGCAGTTCTCTGCAAGCTGCACACCAAGGCATGGCCAAGCGGGCTTTCAAGATCAAGAAATTTCCTGAATCATTGTGGGGTTAGCCCGCTGTCTGGACCTTGCCCAAGTATTGTTGCTATTGGATTCTGCGAGACCTAGCGATTTCTCGTCGTTCCTTGAAGGAGCAACTCGAGAAGCTGGATGAGGCGGAGCATGCTCGGACTCAGTGGGCTGCTTGTCCTGGTGACAAGGAGCGACTCACACACTTCCCAACTACGCTTGTGAGCAAGGCGCTCAAGAACCCCGAGCGTGCCAAGAATATCATCGCTGAAACTGAAGAGTGGAATGAAGAGAGCGAGGACGAAGGAAGCGAGGAATCCGAAGACGAAGACGAGTAGTCTCATCCTGACCATCGGATCTCAAGTCTGGACCCGAAATCAGGATCCAAGGCCTGCATATCGTAGCGTAATTAATTCACCACGAACTTGACGTCTCTATCTTGTTTCATACTTGGTCCAAACTGCTTTTGACTTCTCCATTGATCTCTTTCATGATCCAGGGCTTGTAACCTAATGCCTCGGTACGGCTTCATTATTTCTGCCATATCAAAACTATTCGCGATAAGGATTCCTTCTTAATCCAAAATTACTCCATATTTTACAATCATTTGTTCAGAACGGTACCATGCCAGGGTGATATTTCGACGACTATTTCAGTTTGAAACTTCTTGATTAGAAATTATACGCTAGGGTGGTTATCCCCGGCTTGTATAGACTGAAATCGTGCTCTGGCCTTGGCACTTTTACTAAACTCATAGAGCAAAGCACCACAATTCAATTGTGAAACAGGAGTCCAATCAGGATCAGGATATCCTCTCCACTTAATCAGATATTCCCGTGCACGCCGTGACGTTCTAGTCCGCTTAGTCCATCTTAAATCCAGGATCTGTTCAACTTCATATTCATTCTGTTGATGATCCGGTTCCCAACTGTCTTCTGGAAGTAGTGCTGTGTCAAAGTCATCATCTTCCTCAATTTGTACTTGGAGTTCGGTCTCTCAAGAAAAAGGGCCCTTGGTTTCAGACGGTTTACATGCACCCAAGGGTTAACTCGGTATCCTGAACCAGATGTTTTGAGTTTAACTCGGAAGTCGTCCAAGACCTCTTTAATCCGGAATGGACCATGCCACAAGTGTGCCAACTTTCGACTCAATCCAGTTTGGACCCGTGGAATATATAACCACACAGCATCTCCTTTCGTGAATCCAGCCTTAATCCGTTCTGAAAGCTCTTTCCATTTTTTGGTTCGTTCCGCCGATCGCTCTCGTTTTGCTTGGACCTGGAGATCTTGAGCACATGCCTAAGCGTAGCTGTAATCACGTTGCAACTTACGTCGCCATTCGTACGCAGTATGCTCTGAGACAGTCGAGGCTTTGGACCTAGCATTGCTGATAATGTCCCTTGGGCATCCCAACCGTGGACCAAATAAAACGGAGTGTCTAGTCTGGTCGCATCAAACGAAGTATTCAGAGCGAACATCAGGCGTTCTGCATGATCGTCCCAGTCACTCTGGTCTGCTTCAGCCACATAAGCTCGGACGCTTCGCATCACAGTCTGGACCGAGCGCTCTTTTTTCATTGGCTTGGGGTCGATAAGCTAAAGTTGCCCTTTGCTTACTACCCAAAAGATCTCTGAACCTGGTAAAAACTTCACTCATGATCTTGGTCATGACGCAAGAGTGAGCTCATCCCAAAGCGTCTGAAAACACATTTATCATATGCTTTCGCGACCTCCTGGGCCGTAGTAGAAATTCATCGGCTTGCACATCACGAACCCAGAAAATGCATCTTGGAACAGGAGCAAGAAAGTATTTCCACGATCAGACTTAGGCATATGAGTCACGAAATCCATGGACACCACCTCAAAAGGGTATCTTGGTTCAATGTTTCCAGGTGATGGACCTGGGTTAGGAGGTTTGCCTTTAGCAGTAGCCCAATTTACACAATCCTTCACAAAATGTTCCACATCAGCGTACATCCCGGTCCAGATAAATTCGCGTCGTAAACGTTCATAACTCCGGGTTATCTCTTGATGTCCGCCTTGAAAATCTTCGTGTGCGTAACGTAGAATATCTTCTCGTAAAGTTGAAGGCAGTGCCAATCTGAGCTCGTTCTCCATGTCTCTGGGCCGATGCCTGGTTGCATGATTTAGTGAGCGATCTCGTCTGAATCAGACATCTTCCACGACTCATGCAAGATCAAAGTTTTAGATGTGATATAATCAGCAGCTTGATTAAATCTCTCTTGACGTGAACCAACTAGAGTGATTTGAACATGGGTTCTATCGAGTGAAGCTCGCTCAGTTTCCGTTGAAGATTGGGTTGATTACAATTAATCAAGCCTTCTCGTGCTTCGCACGGAAGAACGCGTCAGTGACGTCACATTGTTCCTTTGGCAAGGGCCACTGTCGAGTTACGCAGTATGTGGTTTCAGGAACCAGGTCAATTTCATGACGGACACCTCGATCAGGAGGTAAGCTAGACGGTGGGTCTGTTGACTCCACGTCCTGGTACTCCTTTACCAAAGGATAAAGAGATCAGAAGGGTCTTTGAGGAGGATCGAGGACCCGCCCCGCGCATTAAGCGCCTTCTTGGTGTCCTCGAGGACTGCTTCGTCAAGAAGTGAAGAAGAGTTGAGCTCCTCTTCAGGTCGAAATATGACCGCTTCGGCGAGTTCGCCCGCCTTTAAGGCCTCGCCAAACTCGGCTATCGACATCTCGTCCAGCTCTAAGAGCTCCTCAATCGCCAGGATGGCTTCTAGGCTAATGTCGCCCGTGACATCACCCGTCACTCCATCGACGAGGGTGTACAACTGCTCACTGCAGTCGCGTGGAGCGTTGCCGCTCGACACGCTCGACACCTCGTCCGACGTCACCGACGTCGCAGACGCTCTGCGTCTCATCCACCTCCTCCTCCTCCGCGACCGAGATCGTCTGGACGAGGGCCATGGCGACAGTGGCAGCGCCATCAGCCTGGGAAGGCTGATGGCCCAGAGACACCTCCAGCGAAGACGTGCTCGAGGAGCCATCACCACTCAGTGGATTACGCGCCACTCCGCGTGGTGAAGAGCGTGCCACCCCACGTCTAGTTTGACTGAGGGACTTCATGTCAAACTTGACATCCGGCGACGAATCGCTCGGCGGAGTACGTGCCGCCCCACAACCAGCCTTCACAGGCTTAGTGTCTTCATCGACACTCAGCGATGGGTCGCACGGTCGGCGACCATAACCTAACGGAGTACGTGCCGCTCAACAAGAATCAACCGGGCTCTGCCCGAACGTCGACATTTCATAGACCAGCGCAAAGCGCTCATTGGAACTCCTGTCCCCGACAGCGGTGTTGTATACCAACTCGGACACACTGATGTCCAGCCCATGGCCGTTTCGGCCCAGTGCTCGCGCCAAAAGCGCGTCTGCTTCCTAGCAGAGGTGGGTTCATGACTCGCAAATGCTCCAATAGGAGAGATGTGCGTTGCGCCTAAGGTCTTGAACCTCCAATCAATCCAGGGCTCGTAGCGTTCCGGCCACGCCATGCCCAGGATGAGGTCATACCTGGAATCCAGGTCGAGGACCAGACAGCGTTCCACGCTATCGAAGTCCAAGAACTTCAGCCTAAGGTCAATTGGGACCTTCAGCACCGTGACACGGGTTCCCGCCGCTAGACGGACAGTAATTAGGTCATTCTCTCGCGCTATCAGCGCCTCAGCATACTGCTGACTTCCGTCTACAGTGGAGCGCCTGGCGTAGTTGCCAGACGCTCCTGAGTCTATCAAGACGACCCACGGCTTCTCAAAGCCCTTCACGTCCACGTGGACGACCAGCAAGCCCGGCTTGCATATACGTTCCGTTTTATAGAGCACGGCCCTCTTCGGGGCGGAGCCTTGTTTGTCCGTCAACTTTACAAGGCACAACAGAACCCAGTTCTTCCCCAGTAAGCCGCCCCACGCCTGTCGTTTCCCTGCGACGAACCATTGGTATGGGGTTGGGACCCGAACAACCAGAGCGCTGTCTGCGCAGGGGCCAGTTGCCCTTAGGTGACGGGTACTGCCGCACACATAGCATCGGCGGATGCCTGCCTGCTGTTCAACAGCCCGAAGCTCTGCTTCTTCATCCTCAGCATAGCTGAGATCCACGGGATCGGCACCTCCCGGCCCGCCTGAGCTGGCGCTCGCTCCAACCCGTGACAACTAAATTTGTGTTCGGCATTTAATGCCACAGTAACAGCCTCTTCAAAGAGCGAGGTTTGGTGCGGAATACTTCCGTACGGGCGACGCCGGCCCGAAGTCCTTCCATGAATATGGTCACGGACACCACCTCCGGTAGAGGTTCGGCGACCATGCCCGCCATGAGCGTACGCAGCTCCTGGACATAGTCCACCAGTTCATTCTTGCCTTGGCGGCTTGCAAGGAAGCGTGAGCGCACGCGATAAGCCTGATTAGGCGGTGAGAACTCCTGCGCTAGCTGGGCAATCAGCTCCTCCCATGTAGGGAAGGCAGTTCAACGGACGCTCCGCCGTGAGTGCCCACCCCGGGCTCGCCCGCTGAGCTTGGAGACAGCGAACGCAACGCGTTGCTGCTCGGCTTGGAGGATGGCGGAACCCATTGCCATCTCGACCTCTCGGGTCCATAGCTGAAGGTTCTTACCTTCCTTGCCGGAAAATACATTAACGCTCAATACGAGCGGCTTGGATCTTGACATCGTCTGAGGCGCAGCAGCGCTGACTCACAGCTGGATGTGCTCCTTAAGAGCATTCTCGTACGTAGAGAACGCCTCGAGGCGCGCATGAACCGCGTCCGGACCTTGTGACGCCTGGTGCACCATGCCCTCAGGCCTAGCAGGGAAATGAGCTTTTTAAGCGTGACCTGCTGGCTTGGGGACAAGTACACGAACGCCAGGTGCTCCAGTCTCACAAAGATTCAGTATACGACTCACGAGTCGGATTGACTACAAGTGCTACCAGGTGCAGCGGGGCTGCTTAGATGTGCACGGCACAGAGGAAGACGTAGGAATTCCCGAGTCTGAGTTCAGGCTTCCAGCCCTGTGTTCTATAGAAGAACCTAGTACAGTCCCGTAAGTTAGGACTCGCAGAGTCAGTGTCCCTTATACAAAGGCCAACGCAATTAACTGCAAAATATGAACTGTATTGAATTCTTAAAACAGCTAGGCTGTTTATGACTATGAGCCATTGAACACAGGAGCTTGATTTTCGGCTTGATTCTAGACAGTCGGCTGAAAGCAATTTACAGGGCCAACCTTCCATTTGGTGGTAGATCTGTGCTGCTTTCTGGGGTCTTTCTACAACTTGACGTTACGGTTGGAACTCCGCTATGCAAAATGCTATATTCAGATACGCGGTGTAGCACTCTCCTAAGTTCTCGAGCTCTCTTCCGGACGTTTTGTTGACTCATCAACTTTGAGCTGCAATATGGCTTATTCAACAATCAATTTTGGATGCGTGTAGATCGCTTCCTTGCACGTACCCGACAGGTGCAAGATGGACTGCCGAAGAGAAGCGATCATATCGCCCTCTGATTGACCAACTTGTAAGGATCATTACAACCGAGATCGCTATGGACACAGTTACGAACGATCCAAGTTGGCTCGATGACATGGCAGTTCTAGCTACCCGCAACTTCGATCAGGCTGTGTTGACTGGTTGCAAGGCTTGGTTGTATGCAAACCGAAACCAGCAGCAACTGATCGATGTAGACGCTCGTTGAAGAAGGAACTAAACGGAAAACACTAGTCTACGACGAAGATGCAAATCCTGAGCTGTTCGCATATTTCGTGGCTGGTACGCCCGCTCAAAATCTGGATAATTACTGCGGGAATGTGAGTTGAAGTGCAGTAAATGGTACTTCGTGCAAACTATATTCGATTGCTTAGCAAGACGAGACGAAAAACAAATTAGCTGCTGAAGATATCGAAGCAGGACGAAAGGCGAGTAGATATCATTGATTTGCCCATTCCACCCGATTTTGTGAACGTGCAGTTGCGGGACCCAAGCGGCGAGTTGTTAGTCGCTCTTGACTGGCCAGAGGAAAACAATCTGGAGAGCGAACAGGTTGTCTTGCCTAGTGGGTGTTCCTGTAAAAACGTATTTAATAATCCCCATCGTCATAATGCAGAATCCGAGTCAGAAGCCAACCGTTCAACTCGGATCTGGCGTCCTGGCGAAAGCTGTTGAGTTAGAATTCGTGCCACACGCGGTTGACACGTCACTTGTAATGACGGTCAAGGATCCAAGCTCAAGCGAATTATTCTAAATCTCGAGTTTTTCGGAAGACAGCTCCAAGGGGGCTTCGAACACATATACGCTGCAATCTCACGAGTGACCGCAGCAGGACATTTACGTTGTTTCCATTTGTCTGGGGTGTTTCGACAGGCTCGGCTCTGCGGCCTTCGCCCGAACATCTACACGTCAAATAGAGACTTGAAAATCAAAGCAGATAATCAAAAATACAGTTTGTTTCTTTTATAACGTCGCTTCGCTCTGTTGCCAACGTCTGTCACGACGATGCTAGTTGCGTCTTGTACTGCTACTCACTGGGATTCAATCAAATATTGTTTTCGCTCTAGACCTACACAAATTTAAACTGAACCGTACTACCAGCTTTTATTTCGAGTGACAGTCACGTAATCTTGATGCAGCGTGAGCACATACACTTATCAATGTGGTAATCAAGGCCATAGTCTATCGTAATGTCATCCCCGGAGGCAATATCTTGCATCGCCACAATGGCAATCCGATAAACTTCAGTAACCGTCCACTCTTCAGCGACGTAGTTAGGCTCACAGCTGTGATTAACAGACGGTGCCTGTAAGAGGAGGCCACGATTGAGTGGGAAACAGAAAAAAATGATAAATCCGGGAATTGTACGGATATGTTGGTGATTTGACTGCGTCGCCGTTTGAGCTTGCTAGGAAGGATGGAGCAATATATGACATGTTACTAATACCGATGAAGCACTGCGCTTCGATACATTCTTGGCCTGGTAATCCGTCTTTTGAAGTTGTCGCTCTCGATTTCATACATCTAGAGAACCTGAGAGCCTGTACAGTTGCACCAGAAAACCCGTCAGGTACCTCTCAGTGCATCACCATTGACCGGGGATTTAAAAATTCAAATGGAGGGTGAGCTTGAGACGGCGGAGTGCAGTGATGGCTACGAAGGAGCATCGCTGCCTGTGCTACCGTGCACGGCGGCGACGCTCCCGCTCTGGGTGCGCATCGGTTCGGTAGTCTTCTGCCTCTCGGGTGCGAGGAGCCCCGCCTCCCCCGCACGCGAACGCCCCGTGCACGGCGGCGCCGCTCCTCTCTGGGTGCGCGTCAGTCCGGTAGTCTTCTGCCGCTGTGGTGCGAGGGCCCCCGCCTCCCCCGCACGCGAACGCCCCGTGCACGGCGGCGCCGCTCCCGCTCTGGATGCGCGTCGGTCCGGTAGTCTTCTGCCTCTCGGGTGCGAGGGGCTACGCCTCCCCGCAAGCGAACGCCCCATGCACGGCGGCGCCGCTCCCTCTCTGGGTGCGCGTCAGTCCGGTAGTCTTCTGCCGCTGTGGTGCGAGGGCCCCCGCCTCCCCCGCACGCGAACGCCCCGTGCACGGCGGCGCCGCTCCCGCTCTGGATGCGCGTCGGTCCGGTAGTCTTCTGCCTCTCGGGTGCGAGGGGCTACGCCTCCCCGCAAGCGAACGCCCCATGCACGGCGGCGCCGCTCCGCTTTGTCTGCTTGTTTGTTGGTTTTGGGTCCTTGCAACTTGTTCGGTAGTGAGTTCTGAAATGCCTGCCGCGTCCTCGAGGTTTGAGCGAATGAGATATGTTTTTTTTTAGCCAATCATGGCCGTGTCGGCCGCTGTCGGCAAGTTTATGGTATGGCATCTCACCGCAGCAAATCCGAAAACCTAATTAATTCTCGTTTGGGTGGAGTTAGCACTGAAAAACGACTGACATCATTGATTGACGAGAAATGGAGAATTGAGGCAACAGTTTTCTTAACATCCAGGACGTTTAGGGTCTGACTTGAGGGACCGTCGTTCAAAGCCGTACCGATAAGGAGGGTTTTAAGCGCTGAAGGACAATCTCGTCCTTTACTGGACCCACAACACCAATAACCTTGGTTTTATTTAATATCGAGGTTGAAGTTGCGCAACTTTAATTTGTTTTGTCGCTGAATGGATTTCGACTATTATCAAGGAAACCTCATCGTTATAGTCCAAAGTGGAAAACGGTGTCGATCTAGATTTTCTCTGTGTAAACTAGCAAAAGAAGCATCTGCGAGATATCCTACGGAACTTCATAGATATCAACGGTTCCTGGTGGAGTGTGGTGATAGCCAAAACTTTACCGTGTTAGCCGCCCGGCTAGCTCAGTTTCCGGATTGAATGTACGTGTGCAACTTCGTCGACCCGTGTTATGTTACTATTTTTACAGCATCTCGCTTATGGTGCAGATATGTTAATGTCCGTTTTGCGCATTGCGATATATTCGACGGATAATCAGGAGCCGGCAACGCGATGTGCCGTATGTTTGCACGACGACGTCGATGATATGTTTTGTGCAATGATGTACGCACTACCAGAGCCGCTCAATAGTGCAAGTAAAATAATGTTTGAGTAGAATCTCAAATCAATATGCCCAGACCTTGTTGACTATTTCCAGCGCTGCTTGGATAACTGTAGCCAATGCTGGAGCAACTACGTGCGTTGTCAGTACTTCTCGGCAGGAAACACTACCGCTAATCCGATTGGGGATGCTAGAAATCAGTCCAAGCAGCTGTTGGACAAGAATTCCGATATGGACAAGTGCTTTCGGGTGGTATTGAAGCAACATGTGCGTGTGATGCGAGAACTGGTAAACAAACTTACGACGTTCAGGTTGAAGCCCACCAGTATCCCATGCACCGCAAGGAACTTCGTGAAATAGCAGGAGCATTAAGCAGCTACTGCCTTCTGCGTGTGGAGCGTCAGTGGGACTTTTCTTAACGTACGCCAATAAGTGTATCTGACATCATATGGAGAATACCAACGGTGATGGCTATGAGTTTGGTTCAGCTGAAGGCCATGATATCGAGGTCACGTGGCAAAGCAGTTCTATGTACGTGCGGTTGTTTTTCTCTGTACATATTCAGCGCGATGAAGCACAGGTGCAAGGGAAATGTGTTTAAGGTTGCGCAACTTCACTCACGATGGTTGATGGTAGCGGCCTTAGCCGTTAAACCAGTGCTAAGTACTTAAATCACGTGTCTTTCTGGCATCGGTTGCACATAGAACCCGTCCCGAGAGTACGTTGCTCTCCCGCCTAAACCTTTGACCCGGCGCCGAATCGGCTACATATAGATAAAACGTGGCCCGCAGTGCAATCACACAGTGCTTTCCGATAGTGAGAAGCGTAAATGTTGTTCACTTCGAGTTTTCCCACTATTCGCCGCGATGCAGCAACTCCCGTCTCACGAATTTTGTGAGCGGTTTGCTGATGTAAGAAAGACGCACGCTGATTTTAAGGAGAATTGGAGCTTGGCAGCACACGATCGCTGTGCATGTTCAAGTTCCGAATCATGCACCGTCGATACCACGAAGAGCGTACAAGTCTTGGGAACAGCTAAGGGCAGCTTTGGACGACTACACAAAGAAAGTGGGACTTCATTTTCGCATTCGCACAAGTCACAGTGTTCGTCACTACAAAAGTAAGTAGTTTGGCTTCACACCACCGCTATGTCCGTGGTAATTTAATGCGTCAATGTTACAGGAAGTTCAACGTCAAGGCACCAGAGAGGTTTGAGTATGGGTTCAAGAACGTCCGATGCACACACGGAGTGGTTCAGACATCGCGGAGCACGAGTCAGCGAGAACTCCTGTTCGCTATACAGGTTGTGATGCGCGTTTTGATGCCGTGGTCGTGGACATAAATAGCGGTGCTAAGCCGCCCAAGCCTCCGCAGTGGCGAATCGTCATCAAAAACGAGTGGATGATGCATAATCACAGAAGCATGAATACCAGAAGCTGTTACGGTGTGTTTGATCTTCTCCTGGAAGGACAGGTCGCTGATAGCGTTGCGGTACTGGCAGGTGCTAACGCGAGTTCACGTGAAATCGCGACGTGCGTGGCATCTGATTTAGGTACGCGCGGTTTGATGCAAAGTAGTTAGTGGTGTGTTTAAGTTATGTTGCTGATCGGTTTTTTCCAAAACGATCACGTCACAGTTGATTAGAAACATGCTGCGGCGCATACATCAGGGATTTGTGCAGGATCGCCTAAAGGACCTGCTCCCACGCATTCCAGCAAGTGGAAGGAAATGATGTTCTTCTGATCCGAGATGATTTAGTCATCACTTGCGGTATTGTTCTTCAAACACGCGTGCAGAAGCTGGCATTTCAGCAGTGGGGGGATAACTTAGCCCTCGATTTCACGCACAGAACGAACAACTTAGGTTTCCATCTCGGTGAGTACTCCAAAGCACAAAGGTTTTGAAGGAAGCAACGCTAGTAGAGCGACGTTATCAGGTCAACGTTAATGACTAACACCTATGCATTGCGTCTGTTTTTGCAGGGAGTCTCATTTCCACCGGTCCTACAAGTCGCGGAATACCTGTGTTAGATTATCTTGTCTTGAACGAGCGAGCAGACACAATGGACGCAGTTTTTCGGTTCTTTTGCTCGAAAAATGTAACGACGGAACGAATTAACACATTTGTGATTGACAAACACTTCGTGGAATGGAAGGTACTTGAAAAGCGTTTTCCCGAAGCTAAAGTACTGCTGTGCCAATTCCACGCACTCGCCAATTGGAAGAAACTAGTGAATACAAGGTTTGGATTGAGGCTCAGTGAACGTGATTCCGTTCAGCGATGCTTTGCCAACATGACCTACAGGTACTGTGCACCTGTGTTCAATATGCTTAGCTGGATCTGAGTATCTTTTTTGTCACGATGTATGTAGTTGCTCTGAAGCCGGTTACAAGCGATGGCGTGCAGAGCTCCTAGAACTAACGAAAACTAGACACCCTTCAGTCGTCGCGTACTTTGACAAGAACTGGGAGCAGTGCAAAAGCATGTGGGCGAACTACCTGAGAAATTAATGTTTTTAGCTGGCAACACGACTACAAACCGCATCGAGAGCAACTTGAATTTGCTGAAGCGACTAATTGGAAGAAAACGAGCATCGACAAGATGGAGACATCTTTGATGACGCACCAAAATACAATAGTTGGACAGATAGTGCATGACACACAACGGCACGGACTGCAATCACGTGCCCCAGTCACAATTCCAGAAGTCCTGCGGCGTATTTTGTCGGTGATGAGTAACTACGTCTTAGCTAGGGTGCATCGTCAGTGGGATCGCTTTGTCGTATCGAAAAGCACGCTAACTGGGAGAGATTGGAAGGCTTCGAGTGGAAAGTGTTTCTTCACGGTGCAGCCTATACGTCCAATGACCACATGTGGTCGTGCACGTGCTCGTTTTATACGACCCAACGCTTGCCATGTCAGCATATAATGCTGATCGCCCGCAGTGTGCATGAGTTCATTCAGCTTCCCGTATCGGCGTTGCCGAAGAGGTGGAATATGGAGATAGCTGCGTCCTTAACACTACAGATGGAGCAATACGCGGGAGAAATATTACCCGTGTTGGACGTAGTAAAGTTGAAGAAAAGTCCGCCCAGATCAACGATAAAGCAAATATGTCAACCACACAACAGCCTGGGAGTGGTGAGCCAAGTGGGTAACGTTTGTTCGGCTGCAACCCCGTGAAAGATGTTGTCATGTTGTGTTGAACCATGCGGAGAAGTACAACTTGGCTAGGTCTCTGTTTGATCCTGTGATCGACCGTTTGACGCAACTTTCCAGCGAACGTTTTACAGAGAAATCCAGCGTTGGGATGAAGAGGTGACCAAAACGATGGATGCCAAGCAGCAGAGTGTTAACTATTCAGACGAGACGACATCTGCAGACAAAAGCAGCAGTCGAGACACGGATCCTGATTCGGAGACGACAATCGGTTCGGATGAATACCTAGACGTTGATGAAATGCTCGCTCTAATCGTGAACGAGTCGTCTGAACTCGCCACTTCGTTGGAAACCGCAGCGCCATCTGACCCCGCAACGGCAGCACGTGCAGCTACGTTATAAAATCAAGCGATGTTATCTGAGTCAAAGACGGCAGCGTATGCAGCAATGTTACCTGAAGCAGCAGCGGTAGTGCGTGCAGCAACGTTATTTAAATCAGTGACGGCAACGGATCCAGCGACGCCCACCGATCATGCGCGTTCGCAGCTTATGCGCAGCGACCCCTGCTAGGACCGGACTGGGATCTGGCTGATCTGGAAGCATGCCCAACTGCGTCACAGGTATTGCTAGGGAATTTAAACACGTCGGATTTTTCGCAGAGCATCATTAATGGAAGTGGCGACGTGGAAATGATTGCGTCTGGTGCGGATGACGTCAAACGTGATGAAATGGCTACACTTGCTGGACCAGCAACGAAAGTTCAAGCGTGGGACTTCGATAAGCAAGTACCAACCACGATTCTGAGCAAACCACGAGTGGTTGACAGCATTAATTTGCCTCGCCACACTGAAGGAGATCCCAGAGAAGAGAAGGTAAGGAACTGGGCTTCCGTCGCAGCGATGCGCAAGTACATCCCTATATCATATCCGGAAAATGGATCGATGACAGTTAATGCGATTGAGTTGTCACATTGGGCACATTGTACGCAGAATATAAAGAGGTTCACGGAAGTCCTGAACCAGTGTCCAGTAATCATGCAAGACATGATCAGTGTGCGTCCAACTGTATTTGAGGTGACAAAGAGGAGGCGGCCAGGTACGCATGGAGTTTTGTGGTCCCTCCAGTGGTAGTCACTGCAATGCAAGCGGCGTTACAAACGTATCGGACATCGCAAAGTATGCGCAAAGAAACAAGAACTCTATCACATGCAGTGAATTTGGTCGACCCCATCGCGGTGGACGACAAGGAGTTAGTTGTCAAACCGAGACCAAATCAATTGTTTTTCTTCAGGTGCGACCAACGTTAACGTTGCTGGTATTGCAATAACGTTGCACAATATATTTACTGGCAGGTAGTCCTACTAACATATGTGCCGTTAATGATGACAGCCTGTGTGTGTCTGCGATGACTGCATTCCACGCAGCAAAGAAGCTATGTGATCACAATAATCAGGACATGCGATGGCTGAATCAGAACTGTTCGAAATTGAAGCTGTCCCTGTCGAGTTTTTGCGACTGAGACGAACTCCCTCATAATGAGCGCAGCTGATCGTACCTTTCGATATGATGCGATGGCAACTGAAGTGCGATTGAAATTCATGAGTGCGGCGCTAAAATCCAAGTACTCATTGCAGTCGGGGACGGCATTCATACAGTTCGAGGAAGTGATTGGGTCAGTTCCCAAGTGGAGTGGCTAAAGGGAGCCGTAATAAATTACGGGCTTGCTGGTATTTGCGAACAGAGGAACGATGTGCTACTGCTGTCGTCTCAAGATCTAAATATCGCTTTAGAGAAAAAAGGTTCAAGGACAAAATACTATTCTCCCAGAGACTAGTGATTTGGCCTGTCAACATTCGTGGTATGCACTGGGGAGTGTTTATCGTCAGTGTTGCCTCCAATGGCACACGGAAAGTAATGTTAATGACCCGCTTCATGAGTCGGACGTCGAACCTATAAAGTTGAAGCGCGCATGGGAGAATGATCTCGAGCCATGTTTGCGAAAATGGCACAGTATTCGAGCTGACACAGACTATCTGTTTCCGTCGGTGGTTCCTCGGCATGTAATAACACGACCTGTTCAGCCAGATGGTGGCAGTTGTGGGATTATGGTGTTGAGGATGGTGTATTCGTTTGTATGTGACCAAATATTTTTGAGAGCGACGTTGTGTCGGGTGATTACGTTATAGCCATGTGTCTGAGGCTGTTGTGGACGATACTTCGTGCGTCAAAGACTGCTTCTATTGATGACGAAAATAGCGAAGCTGCTCGAGTCACGGACGCGGATTTTACGCGGGTATTGAAGAAAAACAATACCAACAAGACTTAGATATTCAGACAAGGTCTCTTTGATAATGCAACGTTATATCATTGAAGCAACTTCATGTTTTTGTCTTCATTTTTGCAGAAGTGTGGCAATGCAACGAAGTGATGTCAATTCCAACGCGATCTTTCACATGGGCATGGCCTTAACGACCTCAGCATCACAGCGTCGCCTCATCTGCAACGGATACGTAAAGCTCATTAGATTTGATTAGGTAGACATTTGATAGACGCTTTGTACACTACCATACTTGGAGGCGCTTCGCAACAGCTCTAGCAAGAGGACCCAAGAAGAGAGGGCATACTCCGTCTGCGAAACACTGGAGGGCAGCAGCGATGCTTCAAGTTCTTGGGCGACTTGCTTTTCCGGAATCAGAATGTCGGTTAAACCTTCCTGTGTCGCCGCAAGACGCGATATCCCCGCCGAAGTTTCCTCCAGTCTCTGCTCGAGGTGTGCAATCTCTGCAGCACGGGCTTGAACAAATTGGGCTGCCAACGCGGAGAGCTGTCGGCGTTCGCAGCTTCGAGAAGGTGTTGCTTAGTGACCTCAGTGTCTCGTTTTCCTTTGTCTTCCTGCATGCTGTGCTGGAGTTTTCTCAAGTGTCGCTATGACAATTATCGGACGGTAATCCTGCGTTATATTTCACAACGCCCTGAAAACAAGACCGTTATATTTCTTGTCACGTAGGCAGTGTTTACGCTATCATTTACCGGTAAACCGGGATAATGTTGCGAAAAACTATTAACGTCGCTGTAAGAATGTCGTGACGTTGAAAAATGTCTCATTAGGGGGTCACAATTGCAAAAAGTGCGAAAAATATTACCACTCGAACCGTGGCGAAATGACCAGCTGCTGCTAAAAATATGACCCCGGTCAGATACTCCGCGGGCGGTGATATCCATGAGACAAACACTCCGCAACGTCAACACACCAACACACGAGTGCGAGCACGATGCCTCACGTCTCTGATAGGCGGAAGCTTCTTGCTGACCTAGTAAGTGGTATGTCGGCTGCTGCGCTTGGCGAGGAGGACTACGAGGACTTCCTGCTGCTGGATAGCCTGTTTGAGGTGAACGGAGAGCTGTCGCTGGACTCCATATTCAACATGGACGAAGAGCTGATGATGGTACACCTATGGACGATCTCGCCGACGTGCTGATGCTGGTAGAGGGCAACCGCTATCTTACTCCGCGCCACCTCTACGACAAGAGCTGTGATTTTGTGAAGAACTACTTCTACAAGTTGCCTGACGACAGCTTCCGCCAGCTTTACTCGCATGTCGAAGTCATCGTTCCAGTTTGTGCTCTCCGAGATCGAAGAGCACCCCATCTTTGCAGCAACAGTCCGCATCAACTGGCTGATGTCACGTTGCAACTCGCCGTTGCTCTGGATCGACTTGGCAACTATGGAAACGGAGCTTCGCTGGGACGAACGCCCAAGCTGTGGGGAATCGGCAAAGGAACCTGTGTTTATACACGACTCGAGTTTTGGAAGCTCTCAACTATCTAGCATCAAAGTACATCGTGTGGCCGAATAAACGCAAACGCAAAGCAATGGCCAGGCGGATGGAAGCAAAAGGATTCAAGGGCTGTGTTGGTTTTATTGACGGGACAACATTCCCTCTCGCACAGAAGCCTGCGGTGGACGGCGAGTGCTACTTCGATCGGAAAAGTCGCTACAGCATTAACGGTCAAGTTGTGTGTGATGACAACCGGCGTATTATTGCATTTTACGGTGGTTGGCCTGGCTCCTGTTGCGATAGCACGGTGTACAAGAAGATGCAGCTTGCCAAGGTCTCCAAAAAGCGGTACTTCTTTTCCAGAGGTGAATATTTATCGGCGACTCGGCTTACCCTGCCGACCGCTCCTGTAACACTCTAGTTCCGGCATACCGCAAGAACATGAAGGGCTCAGATATTGAAGCATTCAATACTTGTCTAGTTCACACTCGCGTAGTCAACGAACATACAATTGGTGTACTTAACGGCCGATGGGCATCATTGAAAGAGCTGCGTACCCAACTAAACAAAAAGAAGACATGTAGAGAATTATGTGCTGGATTACAGCATGTGTGGTGCTGCACAATATGCTCCTAAGCCAGCATGACGACTGGACCAGTGCAGACGAGAGCTCCGATGAAGATAGTGACGAACCAAAGAGGAACATAGCAAAATTAGGACGATGATGATGATGACGAATACGTGTTTCGTCGCCGGCTGAAGAAGAAAGCAATAGCAAAAGGAAGAGGGAGAGGTGGAATCCATTGGTACCGCTCAACTAGCATGCATTTTGAAAGACCAAACATCAATTTGAGAATGCAGATCATTCATCTCCGCATGTATCTCAAAATGCAGGTGACTGCCACCAGTGCGCAGCTCGTGATCACTCAAACGATGAATGTTTGGGTGGCACACTACCAGCGAAATTCAGGCATCATCTTCTCGTTCGCCACTCAGGAGAATAGGATAAGTTAAGCTCCCATCTACTGATGGGGCACGGTCACTTTCAGTGGTGTCGTCTCCAGCGCGATTGCCATACTCCGAATCGACAGCTAGTGGGAGACGATGTCAATATCCTTCACCTAGTCACAGACAAATAATTTCACGCTTACCAGTCTTGACTTGTAGCCCTGCAATGTGGAAAACTCTTGGATTTCTTGAGGATCCTTTCCTTGATTGACTAAAGCCATTAACAGCTTGTGGCGACGGACAGGATCCTGCTCGCGTCGTTTTGATTTCTGCTCTTCGATCCAGCGAATGTGCTTTCTGTTTTCCTTGTCGTCTTCTTGGTCGAGGCGACGTTTGAACAGGACATTCCTCGCTTTTGTATTCTCGGCGTACGCCATCGAAATGGATACTCGGGGATCCTTTGCTGTTTGCGTGTTGTTATTCGACTCTGCGTCCGTCGAATGAGGGTCTGTCAGCGTAAGAGGGCGGAGAGCACGATTCTTCTTCTTGCTCGATGGCTTCTTCTTTGATGCTCTCTTGCTCGACGTTTTCTTTTGTTGGAGGTAGGAGCTGTCAGCGCCGGCGCTGCTGTGGCTTGAGCAAGGCGGCTTTCAGTAGAAGCTTCGAGTCTCTCTTCCGCAAGCCTTGACGACAGCTCACGCGTTGTCATTGGGTAACCCCAGCTCGTTCGCCATAGCCATGCTTCCGACTTGTTCATGGTTTGGCTCAACTGCGGCACCCAAAATCGCAGCTCGTGTTAGTGAGTAGCCATCGAAGCGGAATTCAGGTTCCTCAGTGTTTGAGGGCTCATTCGCTACGCTGTTTTTACCAGCTCCATTGCTAGCATCGCTACCGCTGTCACTACCAGCGTCGCTTCCATCATCGCTTCCAGCGTCGCTTCCATCATCGCTTCCAGCGTCGCTTCCAGTGTCACTTGCTGCAGGTGTTTCGGATTCGGATTCGTGAACGAAGGCACCCATTTCTGCAGTCGCTGCGGCTTCCACGTTGGGCTTCTCTCCAAATAAACTTTGCATTCGGGCGAAATGAGGGCACATTTTGTCCAGCTTGGCAGGAATGGAGAGACTTGCTTGTATTTCCTTCCGTGTAAGCCCCATCCCGGTTTCTGAGCGCTTGGCAGCCAGGGTCTTAGTGAATTTGTTCTTGTACGTGTTCCATCGCCGCTTCATGCTACCGGCTGACAGTAATTTTAGTCCTGGGGTCTTGGAAGTGACGTGTAGGTGTTCCAAAAGCAGCTTAAACGCATCTGGTTTTGTAGTCTTTGCTCAAACAGTCGTCTTCTTCTCGGAGCCGTGAATCATGGCAAAGTGTTTTGGATTCTCCATCCAACAGACGAGGATCAGATAGTCTTTACGCGTCAGATGCATCGTTGATTTCTCGGTCTCCTCGACTGGGTCACTCATCTTTCCCTGATAAGTTTGTGAATATTGTTAGCCATAGAAGCCCAAAATCAGCGGGAGGAACATGCCGACGTACAGGCTGAGCGCGGGCGAGGGACAGGTGGACGTACACGCTGAGTGAGGGCGAGAGAAAGCCAAGCGGCAACCTTTGCTGCGTGCTACGGGGAGAAGATTCGAGACTGAAATGAAAATTGCAGTGTCGGACGGTCATGCAGAAATGGTCAGCCATTTTGCAAATGGTTTACATCAAGAGGTGAACCATTTCCAAAAATAGAATGTCACCTGACCCTAAAAATATGATGGTCATTTCGCCCCCAACATGACCACGAAAAATGTAATTCTGACCCCCTATTATAACGTTGCAGGAACGCAGTCCCCGATACGTCCGAATGGATGACCTAGAGTACCTACCTACCCCTAATCAAAACGATTGCTAGAAAATATCCAATAGGCAGTCACGGATTGATCAATATTAAATAAAACGATCTGGTTGGTTGTTGAGATGATATACAAAACTCAAGTGTGATCCGACAAGTGACGATATCCATCCATAGCGCAGCAAGGGAATTGTGTTTTGCACTTTAAGGTACATCACTATACCGGTAAGTACCGGTCTCTACCGGTATATCCCGTGGTGTGCTCGCCGCTCGCTGCAGACCACCCGTGCTTGCTGTTCTCCCCCACTTCGAGTTTGGAGAACAGCAGACCACGCAAGGATTGAGCTGACGGTCATGCATAAGCCCCTATCAATGTAATTTCGTTTGACCCTACATGGAGTGGAAACGCCACAGATAGTAACTTGTTTTGGCTGGAATTCACACTAGACCTTAAAACGAGTTCATTATCACGCATTCAGAATCTCACTACTTTTAGAACCCACCGGGACACGCAACTCGAAGATTTTTAGCACTTTAAGCCCGAGTTCATCTACTTGCATTTGAAGGTTTAGTAAGCCAGATCATCAAGCAAAAAGGAGTAGCTAATCTCGGGGCGTAAAATTGATCCCCTAGGCAAATACGCGCGTATCCCAGGATAACTAAGGTCATTTCTCGATGCCTATATAACGACGTTTTGAGGGGATGGTGAGGTTTTGGGCGAAACACGGTACCGAATTCCTTTAGTTATAGCGACCACCAATTATAACGGGCGTCGCAGCTCAACCAATAGGATCTCTTCTTATCTCAACCCGACATCCAACTTGTTATAACGGTCGCGTGTAATTTACCATATAAGTTACGACCTCGCCGCGGCCACTAGCTTGTTGCCGCCACATTTGGCGCTCTTCCGGCATAGTCACAGTCGCTATGGCTAGAGGAAGACCACGCCTGAAAGGCAAAGGCCAAAGACGGACCGCAGAACAGACGCAAGTCATACCCGAATCAGCAAAAACTACCGTCTTACCCCGCATAATGCGCATGGGCGCTCAAATAAAATTCAACGCTCAGTGCGCCTTCTATTCGTTTATTGCGCGTAGGCGTTATTCAACGGACAAATCCTAAAACACAGTCGAAAGTGGTCGGTCGTCTCACTACAAGTACAAATATGATCACTTTGGCTGCTTGACGTTTGGTGCTGACGGCTCCACTGGTAAGGTCATGGACTGGCAAGCGGCTGGTACGTGGATCGATCCCAGCGGAGGCCAATTGAGGGCCCACAAATGTGGGAAGAGGGTTGTCGCGAGTACTTTCTCGTTAATGCTCCGCACCGTCCCAGGTATGCAATGCAGTTCAATTTGAAGTGAGTATGACGATCATAGACCAACTTTTACTCTGAACGTATAGTTGCAGATTAGAGCATGTTATCAGACCAGTGTTACTTGCAGATATTATTGCAGATAACGAAAGAGATCAATTTATTGATTAAACCATGTATCCATCTACCTGCACTGCAAACTCTCCACCGTATCTAACAAGACAAACCTCCTTTGTGGCGTTATCGACGGCGTAAGTGAAGGACGATCGAATCTTACACTCTTCATCAAGCGTCTTGAGCGTAATATTCCATCCGTGCATCTTAGAGGCGGCATAAATCTCTAGCTCCCCAGGGTCGACATCTCCCTCTCTCACAGATGCCAGGTAATGCTCATCGAGCAACCCATTCAGATCATCTAGCGTAGACATGAAATCAGTCAATGCCTCGGCGTACTCATGTGGCTCCATGTTGAGCCCGTACGACAGGCAGCAAAACAGGCTTGATCGTTCCAGAAAAGGAACGTACCAGTCGGGAGGCGAGACAAAAATTTGCTCCCGCGTCGTCCTCTTCGACGAGATGTTGGTAGGCGACATGCCACGGCTCCATGTCGACATCATCACTTAGCAGAGCCTTGAGAGGGGGTGCAAGCGGTCCATTGTAAAACTCTCAACAGCCACCAAACCACAGAGCGAGAAGGCCTTCTTAGTGTCCTCCTTGGACCTAGAGGAGATCCAGTCTAGGGTCCACTGTGCCACAGTGTCGGAGCGAGGAACTTTCGGGTTGCCTGCCTTAGTTTGTAGAGTAGGATCGCGAAGTGCCAGTCCAATGTAATCATCGTGCTTTGATCGATAGTATTCTTGGTAGCTGCGGTTGAGTGCAACGTCCAGTGGCTGCAGCAAGTTCGTCAAGTTGGGTGGCACCAGTAAGACGAAGACGTTGTACTTTTCGAGGCGCTTCGAGTTAGCCAGCTTCACATGACAGCCGTAGGAGTCGATGATGTAGATAACTGGCTCGCGGTATAGCTGAGTCTCCTTCCTGCTGCACACTACTGCTTTAGCATGAGCCAACAGTAGGTCGTCATTCCACATGCCCGTTCTGTTGACGTCGACGAGACCTCCAGGAGGACAGATTGGCTTCTTTTTAATTTGGAGAAGAGCAGGTGTGGCTGCAGAAACTCCCCGTCGTCAGTGATGGTAAACGTGGCCGTAAAACGCTTGTGACTCGTGCCACCTTTTCTCAGCAGAACTTCTTTTGACCCACGCGTTGTAATCGTCGACTTGGGCTCGTTCTCAAGGTAACGTGGGACCTGGTCCATATTCAGGACGTTGCAAGGCTTGATGTCATGCTTGGCTACGAGGTACTGTGCTTGCTGCATAAACTCTCGGCAAGTCTGTGGTGCGTCAGCAGGAAGCGATCGTGTCGTGGTCTGGCGCCGGGATACCAAGTCTCGTCGAGTCTTGAACCGATTCAGCCAGCCGGATGACGCTTCAAAACCGTTGGCGGACTCCCGTGGAGTTCTCGATACATGTTGATCGCTTAAAGGCGAATATACTTGTCTTTTACGCGGAGACCTTTCTTGTTTCGCTCTTGTATCCATTCAAAAATCCCTTCCTCTAGCTCAACATGGGCAGGCTTTCGACCTCTACCGCTCAGCCGTCTTATAGAGCCGACCGCCACCCGACGATCTCGCAGAGCTCTCAGGAGCTTGGGTTTGTTGTTCTTCCACCCTTGTATGGTGCTCGAGGCGACGCGGTTCTTCTTGCCCAAAGCGAAAAAACACAGCCTTTCACGCCTTGCTCGTACTCCTCCAGTAAAGTGAGCTTTTCCTCGATGATGTAGCTGTGTCAGTTAGGGGCCATCGTGATGCTGAGCCTTTTCAAAAATGTGAGAGGAGAGAGGAAATCGTGACGTCCACAGTCAGATAAACGGTTGGTCGCCGGTGAGCTTCCGGTGTTTGGCGCCATTTGCTGGCTGTCGATCGCCGATGAAATTACCCTAAGCGTTGTATTTGAATGAGCATTGCAATCGCGGTAATGACATACAAGTTTGCAAGCCTTTTTATAATGCGCCTATGCGCATTATGCGGGGTAAGACGGTAGGTATTGTACAGCATCTCAACAAAGGCAACGACGTGGACAGCACTTTGCAGCAGTTCTATGGTGACATAGGTGGTGTCACTCGCCGTTCGACTCAACAACTAATCCACGCGTGGTGTCGACAAGAAGAAAAATTAGCAGAGGTATGTCGCAGCACGAAAACAGCGAACAAGCGCAAGAATCGTCCCGTTGGAACCGCTACAGCGTTGAGCACAACGGCGAAATCGCCCTCGTCTGGTAAGCTGTTGTCGTTGTGTCGTGAATGATATATAATTTGATGCTGACTTGTCGACTAGGTGGATCAATGCGCTGCGTAATCAGGAGGACCTATGTCGAGCATATTGCTGCGCTTGAGAGCGTGCAAAATTGCGAGAGAAGAGGGTGTCAGCAATTTTACCGCATCGTGGTCCTGGCGAGACCTCTTTTGAAAGACAAACGGCCTCTCTATCCGCGCTCATATACGACAATGGTAACATCGGCCTGAAGATCTCGCTGTTACAGCAGCCGCATTTGGCCGAACGGTAAAGGAAAAGATGAAAGAAGTAGGCGTGGATAAATGCTACAATGCTGACGAGACTGCTGCATTATTAGTATCTACCAACCCGGACTGTGAATCGCAAGGTCGCTTGCACCGTGTGGGTAATACGTGGAGGCAAGGAGAAAGAAAGGGCCACTACGATGCTTTTGGGCGACTCGACGGGCGTAAAATATCCGCCCATTGTCGTCTTCAAGACGACACCGTCACGAGTCCCTGAGACGGCACGTTTTAATAAGGAGAAGCAGCATGGCTTCGGTGTCATGGAGTGGGAAAATCTCGGCGCTGCACGAGGAAACATGCATGGAGATTTATGGCAACGAGAATGCCTGGTTTAGCGGTGCGCTATCAATCGAATTTCTTCGTCTGCATTTCGGCAGCAGGGAGGATATTTCTGGTCCGGTGTTGCTCCTGTTCGATGATTTTTGCGGGCACTGGACTGCTGCTGTTACAGATTTCGCAGCGTCGGTTAGCGTGCATCTTCTGAAGGTCCCACCCTCCGCCACATCCGTGTGTCGACCAGGCGACATCGCTTGGATGTGACCACTGAACGTCCGAATATGGCGCTACTGGATGAAGTTCCTACAGGACCAACTGGAGAAGCACGCGGAGGGTACCCCGTTCAAGTTGCAGCCTCCTCGGCGCCCCGAGGTGGCTCGGTGGATTGCAGCTGCGTGGGGTGAGCTTTCACCGTCAACGATCGTAAGCGGGTACAAAAAAGAGCTCAAATTCTGGAGACGGAGGAGGAGAATCAGCTGGCGGAGGACAATGTTGATGTGGTGGATAAGCTGTCCGCGTTGGGTCCGATCGACACTGCTGTGGGTGATCTCAAAGTCGGCAAGGAATTCGATTCACTGCCTGTAGGAGAGAATGTGTCTCTGTAGAAGGGGAGGCGGAGCGAAGGAGGGAGGGGGTGGGGGGTCAGCTTCCTCGAGGGGCGAGCCTAAATAATAGTTTTTGTCCATTTGCTGCTTGGAAATGGTGTCTTGGGACGTGTTGAAGCGGCAAAACTGTTTGATCCGGAAAACCTGATAAAGCCAGATTAATCTGATTGTCAGAGCAGAATAATCCGCTAAATAAAACAATACCTAATGTTAAGGAAACCGAGAAGAAGCGTAAGGAAGCCAACAACACGTGCTGAACAGCAAATGCCCACTACCGATCAATTCTACGACTTTTCATCTATTATTTGTATTTGTTTTTCATACCAAAAGTACGCGTTCATACCAAAATGTACGAGTTCATATGAAAATGTACGAAGTTGGCATACTAAAACGTACGAGCGATTCAAACCAAAAACTACGAGCTCATACCAAAACGTACGAGTTTATACCACAATGTATGATGAATAGTCTACAGGCATGCAAAATATTCTGGCAGATCCTTGGCCGGGCGTGACTTGTCGACACGCTCTTTGCGATCTTTTCTAATGACAGAAGCAAGCATTGGAACGTGAATGTTGCATCCGTTGCTGACTCTTCGACACCCATGCAGTTTTTGATGTAGTAGGTGCGGTATGCTGGTAGAACAGTTTCTTTCCAACGAGACGCATCAGTCTCCCCATTGCCCTTGCGAACAGCGCAACATCTTCACCTAATAGCTTTGCCACACTGCGCCCCGGTGTACACTCCAACTCCTGCTCCCGTGCAAGAGCCGATGCCTGCTCCAGTGTTTGAGCCAATTCTACGCCCACGCACGTGCTTGCCCCTGCGCCAGCACCGGTGGAAGTTGCAACCAACACCAGTCCCGGCAACACCTTCACCAGCTTCACTTGCAGCTACCGCCGCACCAGTGATGGCGCAGAGTAGCTTCGGACTGCGTGGGAGCTGTCTTCGCTCGTCTTGATGAACAGGTCGACTGGTGTGGACCACATATCGTAATATATCGCTTAAATTCGGTGGTATGTGCTCTGGTCTATGCACCCAAATCTCCCCATTCACCAACTATTGGTGACCGCTATAACTAAAGGAATTCGGTATCGCGAACACGGAAAGCTCAGAATGACATTATCGCCGCGGAACTTCATAATCCTTCATTTTGAAAAACAGCGCTGCACCTGTTTTTCACTGCAAAACACACTTTCATATCTGATGTTCTAGTTCAATGTGTTCTTAATTCGAGGGGTTTTCTCCTTTGCAATATTGATAAAGATCATCGATTTCCCGTCGTTTTTCTTAGTGCCGTTCGCGCTCGCACCGCCCTGATGCGCCTGATATGTCCCTGTCCGGCGGCTACAATAGACGGCTTGTTCTAAGAAAACCCTTTATCAAGTGGAGGTAGAGCTTCCTCTTTCCGAAAGAACAGCCCAAATAGTATCCCCTAGGCCTAACATCAGTGTGTTTGTATAGATTTTTACCCTAACCCTAATGGCGCCTCAAAAACGTTGTTTCGGCTCGAGGAAGCAACAACTCTTTAACTAGTGTTTGTATAGGGAAATCTGTGAAGCAGCTTCTTCTAGCTGAAACTGCAGCGGGGCTGCTTAGGTGTGCACGGCACAGTGGAAGACGTAGGACTCCCCGAGTCTGAGTTCCAGGCTTTCAGCCTCAGGTTCTATACAAGAACCTAGTACAGTCCCGTAAGTTAGGACTCGCAGAGTCAATGTCCCTTATACAAAGGCCAACACAGTTAACTGCAAAATATGAAGTGTATTGAATTCTTAAAGCGGCTAGCCTGTACCTGGTGTAAATGTATGAGTCTAACTATAGCTATAGTTAACTCCAGTGAAGGTGAATGAGTGGCTGTGAGGCCAATGGGTACCAGGTACCAGTCGGATGGCTATCCGCTAGAGGTTGCCCGTCGTGTGTACCACACGCGAAGCAACCTTCGTGTAACCCCGTTACACCCTCCCCCACCAAACCGTGGATACGGAGGATCTACGCCTTGACCCGCTGACTAGCGGAAGGACTGCCACACGCACACGCCGTGCGCTCAGTGAGCACTCCTTATGCGCCGTGCGCGCTTCGCCTTGGGCAAGGCCCGGCGACATCACTAGCTGCTGCAGCCTTTCGGGGCACAGCCAGTGCTAGGGGTCTTTGACCCAACCGGTGGAGGGGCACCAATGAGCCGTCGGCTCGCAGTGACTGCGCATCTCGTCTTCGTGAGAGCCGCTCAAGGAGCATGGTGGCGTATGTCTCGATTTCGAGCACATTAATGACGCACTCATTGTGCCTTGGCGCTCCGGGCAGCTCTCTTACGCGCTCCGGGAGACACCGTGCTCAGTACGAGCGAAGCGTATGACGCTCTATGATGACGGAGTCGCCGTTTTCTTGGAAGAGATCCAACAGCAACAAATTGCTCTCGCTGGATGGGGTGGGTATCGAACCCTCCATCATCAGCACACGCTCCAAGAGCGTTAACCACTCGGTCACCCTGCGTGACAAAATGAGTGAGACGAAGTCCGTCAGCAATTGATTGCTTTGGGAGGCAATGGAGGAGATTGAACCCTCCGTCAACAGTGCACGCCCAATTAGCATAGACCGCTCCGCCACGAATGTGGCAACCAATGTGGACTCTGTCCAGCACCATAATAGGTGTTATCGTTGCTGAGCACAGTGCGGGATCGAACCCTCGATCGTCAGCGCGCGCTCTAAGAGCAACATCCATTCGCCCACAAATATGGACGATGCTCAACTGCAGTGAGGTAGAGATGTTAATCTCTCGTGCTCTGTGAGCCCAAAACATTTGAGACAACGTTCCTCGTGAACATTATCTCTGCTTCAATCGATAGAAGCCTGCGGAGGGGCACCCTTTATGGGCATCCTATTCGCTCTAGCTATATGACAGCACCAGCTCAGAGAGCATCTACTGACATAGCAGCTTAAGGTCAGAGCTTGAGCTCAGCTGCTAGACCAAACTAGTGGGAAGCGCGGTTCGACCGCTGACGCGTCCGATCGTTACGATCAAAGGCGTCGACGACGTCGGGGCAATCTTGCTGGAGTGGTACCTCATACTCCCATGAGTTTTGTGAATGTGGATACCCACGCCACTTCACAAGGTACTGTGTACGACCGCGGTTGCGGCGCCGGGAGATAATACGCTCCACATGATAGTGAAGCTCTCCATGCTCATCGAGCAGTGCCGGTGGTGGGCGGCTTACAGCCTGGTGCCGCACCTTAGGCGAACACACTTGCTCAACTTGTTGAGTTTTAGAGCGGTGTACGGCAGGTGTGCTGCTCGCCTCACCGAGGCCAGGTTAATCACTTGCACTTGCAGCGCCTTGGGCCATTGGCCGCTCCGTCGTAGTCACCACTCGTTTCTGCCCACGGGATGGTGACGCTAACGCATCCATGCTCACCCCATTGGGATCTTGATACGGCTTTAGTAAGCCCACGTAGAATACGGGATGCGTGCGCATCTTCTTGGGGAGGTTTAGCGTATACGCTAGGCCCTTCTTGGCCACGACCGTAAACGGTCCGATGAAGCGCGGGCGCAGCTTGGTCTTGAAGACCGCAGACACTGCATGTGTAGGCAGGTTTTTAGCGTTTAACAAAACCAGGTCTCCGACCTCAAAATGATGTGTATTGCCTCTGCCTTTTGCATCAGCCTGTTCCTTTTGAACGTCTTGGCTCTCGGCCATTGCGTCACGCACATGTCGTAAGACATTAAGACGGATCGTCAAGAAGTCTTCGACTTATGTGCGGATAGCACGAGGGCTGACATCAGCAAGGCTGTTGCCGATCCCCCCCCAGCCCAAGGCCACTACGTGGCGGCGTTAAAGGGACGCGAGGGTGAGAGAGGCCGTTCACATAGAACGGAGTGAAGCCTGTCGAGGCATGCACCGCATTGGTCAATGCGAACTCAACGAGTGGGAGCATCGCGCTCCAACGCTTAGGCGTTTCAGCGCACACGCTGCGGAGGATATCCTCCAGAACGCGGTTGACGCGCTCAGTTGACCGTCGGTCTGCGGATGATCCGCCGTGGACATGTCCAACTTGGTGCCGAGCACCTTAAAGACGGACGTCCAGAACTTCCCAGTGAAGCGGGGATCTCGATCCGAGACAATAGACGTGGGCAGCCCATGCTGCCGAAAGACACGGTCTACAAACAGCGCCGCTGTTCCTTCTCCATCGATGGAATCCGGCACCGCCGCTAAGTGAGCCATCTTGCTCAAACGGTCAACAAAGACCACGATGCCCGTGTTGCCTGCCGAGTCTTTCGGCAGACCAAACACAAAGTCCATGCTCATGGATTGCCAACACCCGTGGGTACAGGCAAGCTCGCGAGGGGCGCTGCCGCATGCGGCGAGGGTTTAACCCGTTGACACGTCTCGCACGTGCGCACATACGTGCTGGCCCACTTATAAAGCTTCGGCCACCAATAGTCCTTGCTTATGGAAGCAAAGGTCTTTTCACGACCAAGGTGGCCGCTAAGCGGTGTGTCGTGAGCCTCATAGAGGAGGTGATACTTGAGATCCTCGTCATGAGGGACGGCCACACGAGGGCGATCCTCTGGGCCCGTGCTGTAGTACAGCAGGCCACCATCGAGAGTGTATCGATCAACCTCGCGCGTTTGCGCGCCGACAGTTTGATGTCCGAGTCTTTAAACTCCTCGCTCCCAAGAGCATGTAGCAAGGCTACGCAAGCGTCATCACGAGCATACGCCGCTCGAATGAGGTCGGGAACCGACGAGGTCACCATGGTGATATGAGCAAGCTCGTAGTCCGGACGGCGTGAAAGCGCATCGGCCAGGACATTTTGCCGTCCCGGCTTGTACCTCACCTCGAAGTTATACTCCGCAAAGAAGGAGAGCCAACGGGCCATCCTCTGAGAGAGGTGCGGCGACTGTGTCACAGTGCGTAGGGACGCATGATCGGTGAAGATCACAAATGGCTTGGGGCCGAGCAGGTGGACCCTGAATTTGACTAGAGCATACTTCATCGCAAGTAGCTCTTTGTCATGAACTGGGTAGTTCTTCTCCGCAGCCTTAAGCTGGCGAGATTCAAACGCAATCACGCGTTCATGCCCGTGGCGTCCGCTTGCAGTAAAGCACTACCGATTCCGAAATCGGAGGCGTCACAAACGACGCTGAACGGACGATCGGGGTCCGGGAGTGCCAAGATTGGCGCCTGCAGAAGGCTTTCCTTAACTTTATCAAAGGCTTCTTGATGCTCGGCATCCCAACGCCACTCCACATCCTTCTTAAGGAGATTGGAGAGTGGCCGCGCCACGTCAGCGTAATTCTCGCTACACTTGTGCAAGTAGTTGGCCAGGCCAAGCCACTTACGCAAGTCCTTCTGGTTCTTTGGAACCGGCCAGTCCACGATGGCCTTGACCTTGGCTGGATCAGCCCTAAGGCCGTGCTTCCCAATGAAGCAGCCGAGGAAAGGAATTTCCTCGGCGCCGAATAGGCATTTATCCGCATTGGCGTACAACTTGTACTTGCGCATGCACTCGAGCACGACTCGCAAGTGGTCGCTGTGGTTCTCCACATCCGACTTACCGTGCTCCGCACGACTATGGACGAATATATCGTCAAAGTACGTTTGTGCGTACGCCCGATGGGGCCGAAAGAGCTGCGTCACGAGACGATTGAACGTCGCTGGCGCGTTCGAAAGCCCTTGGGGCATAACCAGCCACTCCCAGAGCATTCCGCTTGGGGTGCTGACCGCTGTTAGCGGTATATCGCTGACTCGCATGAGCAATTGGTAGGAACCATCGACGAGGTCAAGGGCGCTGTACATGATGCATCCAACCATGTTGTTCTGAAGAACATCCTTCCTAGGAATCGGCGTCTGTGCCGGGATGGTGGCGGCATTGAGCTTATTAAAAGCGTGGACAATGCGCCATTTGCCATTGGGTTTTCTGACACAGAACGTCGGCGTGGAGTGCGGAGACTTACTCTCGCGCACTAATCCCGCCTCGTGCTTCGCACGGAAGAACGCGTCAATGACGTCACATTGTTCCTTTGGCAAGGGCCACTGCCGAGTTACGCAGTATTTGGTTCCAGGAACCAGGTCAATTTCGTGACGGACACCTCGATCCGGAGGTAAGCCAGACGGTGGGTCTGTTGCCACCACGTCCTGGTTCTCATTTACCAAAGGATAAAAGGGATCGGAAGGATCTTTGAGGATCGAGGATCCGCTCCGCGCATTAAGCGCCTTCTTGGTGTCCTCGAGGACTGCTTCGTCAAGAAGTGAAGAAGAGTTGAGCTCCTCTTCAGGTCGAAATATGACCGCTTCGGCGAGTTCGCCCGCCTTTAAGGCCTCGCCAAACTCGGCTATCGACATCTCGTCCAGCTCTAAGAGCTCCTCAATCGCCAGGATGGCTTCTAGGCTAATGTCGCCCGTGACAGCACCCGTCACTCCAGCGACGAGGGTGTACAACTGCTCACTGCAGTCGCGTGGAGCGTTGCCGCTCGACACGCTGGACACATCGTCCGACGTCACCGACGTCGCAGACGCTCTGCGTCTCATCCTCCTCCTCCTCCGAGACCGAGATCGTCCGGACGAGGGAGTCATGGCGACAGTAGCAGCGCCATCAGCCTGGGAAGGCTCGAGGGCCAGAGGCACCTCCAGCGAAGACGTGCTCGACGAGCCATCTCCACTCAGTGAATTACGCGCCACTCCGCGCGGTGGAGAACGTGCCACCCCACGTCTAGTCTGGCTGACAGACTTCATGTCAAACTTGACATCCAGCGATGAATCGCTCGGCGGAGTACGTGCCACATCACAACCAGCCTTCACAGGCTCAATGTCTTCATCGACACTCAGCGATGGATCGCAGGGTCGACGACCATCACTTAACGGAGTACGTGCCGCTCCACAAGAATCAACCGGGCTCTGCCCGAACGTCGACATTTCATCGACCAGCGCAAAGCGCTCATTGGGACTCCTGTCCCCGACAGCGGTGTTGTATACCAACTCAGACACACCGATGTCCAGCACCATGGCCGTTTCGGCCCAGTGCTCGCGCCAAAAGCGCTTCTGCTTCCTAGCAGAGGTGTGTTCATGACTCGCCAATGCTCCACTAGGAGAGATGCGCGTTGCGCCTAAGGTCTTCGACCTCCAATCAATCCAGGGCTCGTGTCGTTCCAGCCACGCCATGCCCAGGATGAGGTCATACCTCGAATCCAGGTCGAGGACCAGACAGCGTTCCACGCTATCGAAGTCCAGGAACTTCAGCCTAAGGTCAATTGGGACCTTCGGCACCGTGACACGGGTTCCCGTCGCTAGACGGACAGTAACTATGTCACCCTCTCGCGCTCTTAGCGCCTCAGCATACTGCTGACTTCCTTCTACGGTGGAGCACCTGGCGTAGTTGCCAGACGCTCCTGAGTCTATCAAGACGACCCACGGCTTCTCAAAGCCCTTCACGTCCCCGTGGTCGTCCAGCAAGCCCGGCTTGCATATACGTTCCGTGTTATAGAGCACGGCTCTCTTCGGGGCGCAGCCCTGTTGTCCGTCACCTTCACAAGGCACAACAGAACCCAGTTCTTCCCCAGTAGGCTGCCCCGCGCCTACGGGGAGTTGTCGTTTCCTGCGACGAACCATTGGTATGGCCCGAAGCCGGGTTGGGACCCGAACGACCGGAGCGCTGTCTGCGCAGGGGGCAAGTCGGCCTTAGGTGGCGGGTACTCCCGCACACATAGCATCGGCGGATGCCTGCCTGCTGTTCGACAGCCCGAAGCTCTGCTTCTTCATCCTCAGCATAGCTGAGATCCATGGGCTCGGCATCTCCCGGCCCGCCCAACCCGTGACAACTTAAAGTTGTGTTCGACATTTAATGCCACAGTAACAGCCTCTTCAAAAGAGCGCGGGTTGGTGCGGAAAACTTCCGTACGGGCGACGCCGGCCCGAAGTCCTTCCATGAAGATGGTTACGGACACCACCTCCGGTAGAGGTTCGGCGACCATACCCGCCATGAGCGTACGTAGCTCCTGGACATAGTCCACCAGTTCCTTCTTGCATTGGCGGCTTGCAAGGAAGCGTGAGCGTCCGCGATAGGCCTGATTAGGCGGTGAGAACACCTGCGCTAGCTGGGCTTTCAGCTCTTCCCACGTAGGGAAGGCAGCGTCAACGGACGCTCCGTACGTGAGTGCCCACTCCCGGGCTCGCCCGCTAAGCTTGGATACAGCGAACGCAACGCGTTGCTGCTCGGCTTGGAGGATGGCGGAACCCATAGCCATCTCGACCTCTCGGGTCCACAGCTGAAGGTTCTCACCTTCCTTGCCGGAAAAGGCATTAACGCTCAATACGAGCGGCTTGGGTCTTGACATCGCCTGAGGCGCAGCAGCGCTGACTCGCTGCTGGATGTGCTCCTTAAGAGCATTCTCATACGTAGAGAACGCCTCGAGGCGCGCGTGAACTGCGTCCGAACCTTGGGACGCCATGTGCGCCATGCCCTCAGGGCCTAGCAGGGACTAGCTTTTAAGCGTGTCCTGCTGGCTTGGGGACAAGTGCGTGAACGCCGGATGCTCCATTCTCACAGAGATTCAGTCTACGACTCAGGAGTCGGATTGACTACTAGTGCTACCAGGTGCAGCGGGGCTGCTTAGGTGTGCACGGCACAGTGGAAGACGTAGGACTCCCCGAGTCTGAGTTCCAGGCTTTCAGCCTCAGGTTCTATACAAGAACCTAGTACAGTCCCGTAAGTTAGGACTCGCAGAGTCAATGTCCCTTATACAAAGGCCAACACAGTTAACTGCAAAATATGAAGTGTATTGAATTCTTAAAGCGGCTAGCCTGTACCTGGTGTAAATGTATGAGTCTAACTATAGCTATAGTTAACTCCAGTGAAAGGTGAATGAGTGGCTGTGAGGCCAATGGGTACCAGGTACCAGTCGGATGGCTATCCGCTAGAGGTTGCCCGTCGTGTGTACCACACGCGATGCAACCTTCGTGTAACCCCGTTACAGAAACAATATGTTGGTGTTGTTTCACCAACCAGAGGGCTTTGGCAACTTGTCTGAAAATTTTCGTTAAAACATTTTTGCTGTGCAACATTTTAGTAAAATTTCGAAGTGAATACCACCAAGTTGTGTATGTTCATACCAAAACGTACGAGTTCATATCGAAGCATACGAGTTCAGACTTAAAAGAACGAGTTCAGACGAACATGTACGAGTTCATACAAAATCGTACGAAGCGTTACACCTATTCACCACGCGGCCACTTCATAATCGCCCTCGTCAGTAAGAGATGGGTGTTCGAGAGCTGACCAAGGAAGGCCAGCAAACAGCAAACGGGGTGGTCAAGAAGGCAACACAGAAAGGCCAAGAATCGAGCTTCAGGAAATTGGCCGACTTTTGCATCGAGAGTGGATTTCCAGACCCGCATCACGAGCGCCATCACGAGCTTCCTGTTGTATTGGTAGCATACTTGCAGAGTATTTCTGCTTCGAGTTCGATATCGCTCCAAACCGCAGAGAAGGCAAGGTCTGCGGTTGTCAGCTTCTTTTCGTCTCAAGAAAACAGTGATAGGACCGATGTGAACACCTGGAGTGTACGAGAAGATGAAGTGGAAAAGAAGCAGGATTTTGGTAATCTTGCCAGAGATCCGTTTGTGGTGCAGTTCATGCGGGGGCTCAAAAGGAAGAAGGCTGCAGAGTATACACCTGCTAAAGCGGTTCCAATATATCTGGAGATGATCACTGTTCTTCACGCATTTCTTGACTCTCAGGACGGCGTGGCTGGATTTAGCGAAACTAGCCGTGTTTGGTTCAAGGCAGTGTCCTCGTTCGCATTCTATGGTATGTGCCGAATCAACGAGGTTCTGACGCTCAAGTGGAAGGACATATCGCTTCGCCAGTTTCGAGAAAATTCTCTCACGCCAGGGGAAGTGATCGAATATGAAACATACGCTCTGTTTAATCGTTACTGAAGGGCGTCTTTACAACATGCATATGTTGCCAAAGGATGAGACAGCCATCAATGCGTACGACCATATGTGCAATTGGGTGGGCTCACTCAGCTGTTCTTTGGCCACTAACAGCGTAATTTAGTTTAGAGGAGTCATTATTTTAGATAGTTTCTCGGCATACCCTCAAGCTGGCGAAAGCGGTCGTAAACTCGCTTTTCGTAGCGCTGTTGGAGGAGTTTTGGCCTGTTACGCAGTCAGCGTCGCGGTTGATTGCCTTGCGTGTCTTCGCCGGTTTCTTGGTGCCACAGCGCTTTCGATGCTTTGCTATGACTTGGAGTACGACTCATGGCAGGAGGGGCACTCCGCCTTCGGTCCCGTGTCCATTTTCAAACCGGTTTCTTCGACTGATTTCGTTGTCGCTCGTTGGTTGGCTGAATTTGATTTTTACAAAAACGATTTTGATTAGCTAATATAAATGTTGTTTCCACTTGTTTCAGGGAAAGAAGTATTTATACACATATATTTTGCTGTTCCCTGCGTGAACAGTGCGTGCAAGCTGGGAGTAAGGCACCCACACGACAGGAACATGAGCAACGCTGACATCGAATCAATGTGTTTCTATTTCTAGGGAAAAGATTCAGCAAAATGACGTCGACTTTTTCCGAACACGCAAACCAAAATCATGTTCTCGACTTCGCTGCCAAATTGAGAACCCTGCTTTCGATTCCGCAGCAAAGCTTCATTTTGTAAAAAATGTTTGTCGCGAACACGACCTAAGAGTGTTTGGGAGAATGCTCACTGGCTACGAGATGCATAGTGTTGGCGTGGTCATTTGGTCGTACTGTGTAGAAGCACCGCGTTTTTCCCCGCTTGTTTGCGCGCTCCAAAAGCGCCTCTTCGCGTTTGTGCACAAGCATGCTGGGTCCAGCATGTTTACCAGCTCGAAGGAGCTCAACCCACCTCCCAGCCAACTAGCTGCATCAGATGCAATGTAATCTAGCCAGAACTGACTTCGCATACATCACCCAAAACGAAGATGCCCAGAACCAACAAGCGCACTTGTGGACAAGTTGAACGGGTGCGGATTAGTCCTTAGCGGGAAGAAGACGAATCCTAGTGGGTTCACGAAAAGATGACATTCTTGACGTTTTCTACAAAGGAGGAAACCCTTACTGCACAGGATGAATCGTTAGCCGATGGGGTTAGCACTAAAAGGGGTCACCGGTGGGTCTGGTCTCGTTTCGGGTCTCGTTATTTAGGAGAGATGACCTCCATGGGGCACTGCGCGCATGCGCCTCGCCTTGCTCGGCTCCTCTTGCTGAAAAAAAAAATCCGGTTGCAGCGCTCGCGTCCGCTCGCTCGCGGGCATCATACCCGCCTTATCGGCGGGCGCTGGCAGAAGGTGAATGCATTGAGTGAGCCTCGCGCTCGCTTTGCTCGCCCTTGTCCATAGTGTCGCCCACCCATCTGTTAAGCGATATTAACAGTTATTTAGATATCTTGGAGTTTGTGAGAGACCCAAACGAGACCAGACCGGCCGGTGACCCATTCTATTTTTCCAGCCGATGGACGGTTCCACAGTGCGTTGGTCGTTTTGGCGTTACTGTTGTAGTCTTCTATACAGCTCCAGAGGGGTATTCATTTTTTGGGTCAAATTTGGGCAGGTCAACGTTGGGTCAACCCCTCGACATGGGTCAACTTTTGGGTCAAAACTCATCCACCGTGGGATGGGTCAAGTTTGGGTCAACTTCTATAAATTTAGACAGGGTCATCCATAAATAACAGTAAATGACAGTTACAGTCATAACATATCTAGCTGCTTATTTATGTACTTTGATGCCAATCAACTGGTCGGGTCAACCTCTATATTTCCAGACGGGTCATCCATAAATAAAAATCTTATCACGTGTAGTAGCTTATTTATGGATGTTGGTGGTATACCAACAATCTGTAGGCTTCATTGTTTGTACCAATCGCAATAGGATCCAATTTGATACGTTTGGAAAGCACCCGCTAGATTTAAATATTTTTAGCATATTTCCGTGCTGTAAATAGCTATCTAATGGCCAACTCCTAGTCAATTAGATCCTTCGCGTTGACTTCGTTCGCAAATCTACCAAGCCTCAATCACAGAACCCCAACAACCACACCCAGACAAGCTCCGATGTCATTTGAAGAATTCCAGTCCGCCTCTTCGTCTGAAGACTTTTCAATGGGCGATGATCAGTCTGACTCTGTGTCCGACGATCCACCAAACGCTGGCTATATGTCAAGACTCTGACAGCTATGCGTCGGACTCCGACAGCGATCAGTCCGACTCGGGTAGACATCAGTCGGGATCGTTTGACTGTGATGGGTCTCCTCCGCAAGATTGGGTATCCGCCGATACGTTTTCTTCTCAATCGACTCTCGATTTGGACGAAATTGAGACCCAAGAGAGAGCTGACCGAGCTGATGACACTGGCCACGTCGATCAAGTCATCAGAGAGACTGGTTCAAAGACTGTTTACTACCGTGGGTACTCCTACGCTTGGTATTACGACAGTGCGTCGTCTGAACGTTATCGTTGCAGCGTGCGAAGAAGGACCAATTGCCTCGCGAAACTGGTTGTGACTACGGGCAGTGTGTGGGTAGAGGGTAATCATCAGCCGGCTTGTAACCCTGATCGACCCACCATCAACCAGCGTGGCCCAGCTCCCGTACTCGTCAACTTAAAAGAACAGATGATGGATTTCACCGATCTATTGGCACTACGTGACGTAACGCTGCCGCCAAAACAAGTGTGGTTGGCTGTCCGCGATCGTTTCTACAATAATGACTTCCAAATTGTTCGAGGTGCGACCAAAAGCAGATTTTAGGCCGTCTATATCGTACCAGAACGACCCATTTTGGACGCGAGATCTATGGACGCATCGAAAGTGAGCCTTTGTGCGACGTCAAGTACAGTCCAGGACTCAAGTTCTTTCAGTTTCACTTCACGTACTACGAGGATGAGGTGATGCATCGCGTGCTTGGATGGGCTCATCCGCACTTGGTAGACTGCATGAAGCAACAGCAGTGTTCTATCTTCCTTGACGCAACCTACAAGTGTGTGCCGACTCAGTTTTATCAGCTGGTCATTGTTATGTTGCACGACTCAATTTCGGATGTCTATCTACCAGTGTTTTACGTTTTAACCACTGGAAAGACAACTCAAGTGTACGAGCACCTACTTCGCTTCATCTTTATGGTGTGCAAGCGTAAACTTAAGCCAGCCCACATTGTGTGTGACTTCGAATTCGCAATGATCAATGCTGTCAGGAACCAGTTCCCCGAGTCCAGGATCGTTGGCTGCTTGTTTCATTTTAAGCAAGCTCTTCGTCGAAAGCTTCTTAAGTTGCGCGTCCCGCCACTAGAGGTATCAATTGCAATGACCGAGGGATGTCTTGACAGATTGACGCTGATTCGGCGAAGCGACATTCTGGGCCGAGGAAGACGTGAAGTCCGCAACTTGATAAGGGCTGATTGTCAGGGAGCTGGGATTACGTACTCGGCTGAAAAATGGAAACGCTTTTGGAAGTATTTCAAAAGGGCCTGGGTCCGTAAATTCAAGCCGGAATGGTGGAACATCTATGGGCTGAGAGAAGATGTCATTTATCGAACCAACAATCCTTTGGAGCGTTATAACCGCTCACTGAATGAGGCTTTTGGAGTTCCTCATCCTCATGTGACCCAATTCATTGGCGTAATTGAAGATCAAAGTCGCCAGAACGTGCAGCTGCTAAGCGACATTGCGAATCGCACAGCTCGGGCTCCTGGTCATGAAGAGGCTCAATCAGACCCAGGACGATACTCAGCATCCGACAACGATGATTATCTGTCTGATGAGTCGTTATCCTCATCAGGTGAGTCGCTTTCTCCCGCATACTAATATACCCGGCGCTCGCACACCTTACAAGCATTTAATAAACGTATTTTTTACCTCGCAATGTTGTCGTAGCTTCTAGCAACATTACACTCAGTTTGTCCCTCATTTGAGTTTATGAGAAACTGGTTTTGGAAGTCTGTACCAAGTGAACAATTATATAGGGATATATGAAAAAGCTAAACTAGTGTGATGGTACCTCCGATTTGACGAGTGGACGTGCTGGCAAGCCGGCGAAATGTTGGGAGACTGTGTGTGGTTAGGGGTGAAGTATGAGCATGAGGCTACCGGTAGGCCCGTGTAGTAATTCGTTTTGATGGCGGTGGAAATCAATTTGTTAACCTTTTTCTGAAGACGTTAATGATTGGCTTAACAATATAACGCCGCTACCAAACGCATATTATGCTTTTGGTAAGATTTTAAGCGGCGTTTTAACAACGGAAGATAAAAGTGACGTTTGGGGGCCATGCTTGTGATGTATAAAGACAGATATTATTTGCTCCTCGTCAAAGTATAGTATTTGACAGGTAACCAGCTATCATAATAGAGAGGGTTGATGCAGGTCAAATTTATGGTCAACTTTTTTAAAAATTGTCTGCTGTTTTATAATTTTTGGGGTTGACCCAAAGTTGACCTGACCCAAATTTGACCCATAAAAAAACTTCCTCCAGAGGCGAATGTCTTTCATTTTGGGCAGCTACTCAACATATAGGTTCTCTGCTCGTCTGTATGTTCACTTGTTGAAGGAAAGTTTACGTACGACCTGTAAGTGACATATCTGTGAATATGCATTGAGATTGCACTGCAGACGAACACGCTGGAAGCAAAGGGAACGAAAAAAGGGTAAACGTGAGCACTTCACAGGTTTGGTCATTACTTGGGTGGATGTACAGGTTGAAGGTCACGCTGGACGATGGTTTTACTATGCTTCTTGAATGCCGCGCGTCTATTGCAAAGAAAATGAGACCGGAGTAGGTAATGATGCGAGTTTAACTTGATGACAACTCAGGCGAATGAATACATTGGTGTCTGTGGGATTTCTCTCTCCTCCCCCGCACTAAGGATTATGCCGCTTTACTGAACCCACTAAGGATTCATCCGAAGGCGCTAAGGTTTAATCTTTCCGAGTTGAACGGGGAGGCGAAAGGGCAAGGCGTCACCCACCCGACACAGCCAGATGATGCACGGCGTGCACGTTGCGCTCGGGTTGCTCGAGCTTCGATAAACGACGACGTCGGAGCAGTGTTCACAATGCCAGTAATGCTGCCGTCTTCGGAGACGGATCAGTTGTGTGACGTTGAAGATATTGCCGATACGCAAAGTTAGCCAAATCTGAGAGGCGATTTTATTGATCTCCTTTGTGGGTGCAGTCCTCGAGAGTCTCTCTTTGAATAACTAACTGTGCGGTATTGGTTAGGACAGGCATCGTCTGCCCCCAGTTGTCAGAGATAAAGGGGCAAGAGCTATTAATAACAGAAAGAAACGACGAAGGCACGTCACAAACACTGACTGATTATGCAGTCGACCATCACTCTCTCTCGCCTCACACTCACCTCCCATTGGTCACATTGAGTCACGATTACGGTTTCCCCTTCCCCTAGTTCGTTTACGGCACCGCGCGTTAATTGAGCTTGCGTGATCACAGCTTCCGACTTGCCACACCCGTCCATTACTCTATTGGCTCCGCTAGAGCTCACTCACAACCTCAAAGAAAACAAGAGTCATCCCGACCTTCCCAATAATTATCAACAACAATCACCATGGCGGACTCGCTGTTCCTGGACGACGTCGTGGGGTTCTTGCACTCTTTGACGACGTTTCGATCGCCGGGTCGGAGCTCGTGACGGCGCTGGACAAACCGACGTCGGTCTCATTGCTGCCGGGCACGGAAATCGACCTCCAGCTTGTGGACGTCTCCACGGTGGACGACCTCTTCTTGGCGGACACCATTTCAGTGCAGCACCAGGACCTTCACGCAGCTACCGACAGCGACTGCACGTCGACCGAGTGCGAGAGCGTCGCGTCGGCGTCGTCCCCACTCAAGACGGTGGTGGTCGAGAACGTCCGTTCCAAGGACGCCATTCGACGCCGGTGCTACAGGGAGAAGCAGAAGGCGCAGAAAGATGCACTTTACCAACAGGTTCAGGAGTTGAGTACCCAGTTGAGTGCGTTGCAGAGGCAGCAGGAGATGGCCAAAGTCAGAAAAGGACTGGGCGTGGCCCCCACGGCCATGTGGAAGGCCCTCGCCAGCCGACACTTACAGGGAGACTGGCAGCTGAAGAGCAACGACGCAGACTGCATGACGCAGTGCAGAGACGAGCAGAGCTGATTGAGAGTCTGGGGAACATGATCCAGAAACGGATCGGCGACGAGCAGACGGACAGGAGATGGAGCGCCCCAGGAAGAGGGTGCGCTCGCAGTCACCGGATGCGGCGCTGTTTGAAGCCTACATCAAGGAGCTGGACGAGGTGTATGCTCGAGTGGACGACGTCGTCAGTGAGACTGTCATGCCGTCGTCGAGCGATGTTAGCAGTCGCTACAACCCGCAGAGATCGGCTTCAAAAGATGCAAGTTACCACGAATTGGTGGGCAAGTCGATAACTCCGTTCTCGTTCGACCGAGTGCGAAAATTCATGAGCATTGTGCAGTGCATGGAAAATCGTGTGGACGATCGTGAGGCCTACAGTGGTCCAGGTCTCTCTCCAAACACGTTTGTCGTCAAGGTACGGATTCCGGGCCCCGAAGGCGTTGAGCCCCACAGGTCGCTAGTGCAGTACGTCATCATGCGGAAATACTACGAGAGCGATCGTGTTGTGATTATCTGCCGGAAGTTCACCGAGGGGAGGGGGCGTTTGCTGGCATGCACGCGGACGAAACTGGATGGAATATCGTGCGGCCGTCGTCGGCCTCCGTGGAAGGAGGCGCTGGAACGGTCATGGAGTCTGTGATCCGCTACGTTCCAATGACGTTTAGCTCAGCGGTTGGTGCTGATGTGATGATGAAGCAGTTCATCGATTTGATCATCAAAGCTGGCGAGGAAGATTGCCAGAAGTGTTTCACAAGGATGGAAGAGACCTTATTGGACGATGCCTTAGGTGTGTGCTGAAGAAGTCTATGACATCGAAAGGTAGAACTACAGCGCCACTAAGAAGACCAGTCTACTTATCTATTTGATGTATTTTTCGTTGTCTTTTGGTTGCTAACGAGCTCAAGTACTGCTTGGACGCGTGAAAAACGATTGATTATGTCCACAGACGCTGTTCCGGTATAGTAGTATTCAGAAACCATATTGCTCCCGGCAGATTGCCATGCTCTACAGAGCTTCAATACCATAAAGAGTTCCCAGAGCTAAGTTCAGAGCTAAAAATGCTTATCTGCGTGCAGATGGTACGTTCATGGTGTATGCTCGACGAGTAGTATGCATATGGCAGGGCGGCTCAAACACTCTTCGCTCGGAACCGCGTTTGCGCGGGATATTCCGTTCTCGACGCTTCACTAACGGGGCATCGAGACCAAAGTTTATCTGGCGGACACTAAGTGTCGATCGCTCTTTCAGACGTGCAGGCCAGTGCCACGCTCATCCGTTTGACGAGGTCAAAACGCTTAGATGAATGCATGTACAAAATTATAGTGGTGTTTGTTTATGAAGTATCGCTGTTGATGCGGCATTCGCGCTTGCATAGTCTATGTATTGCAGTGATGATGCGATCATCGGACGACGACTGGTGTCGATGTTGCCGCCACTGTCTACTGTACTGCTCAGGTAAAAATCACTCAAACTTGGACGAAGGGGAGGGGTGCTGTCCACCCAATTTCGGTCAAAAATCCCTGTCAGCTCGTCCGAAAAATACGTGCGGTGCTTGAACCAGTCTGCACGCGGACGAAACAAGGTGGCGATGCATACTGTTCATTGAGGGCTTTGATAAGAGTAGAGTCTACGTTCACAGGAATTCTCGATTACTAGTTTTTGCAGCATTTTGAACAGCTCGATTGGCACTGACTGATTCATCCCAGAAACTGAGCAGACCCATGGTCAAGGCGACGACCTTCACTTTGCCGTCGCTGGATCACGTTCCAACGTGTTCTTTGCGGTGTTGACCCCATTTTCGCGTCAGCACCTGCCAATCAAGTCATGTTTACGAAGTCATTTGCATGGATAGGGCTCGTGCCACGAGAACGGTGCGAAGAAGCCTGCATGTGGTTGGGTGCGGCAGATTTGTTGTTTTTCCTGGAGACACCTGTGCCCATCTCGAGAGACTTGACATTAGTCTCAGCTGGCTCGCTGGCTGGCTGTCGTACCTGTCTGCTGGCCCCACACTTTAAACGTCGGTAATCACGATAGCACTCCAGAAAATGACAAGCCTCGAAAAGATGGACGACTTGGTTCTCGACGATCTCGTAGACTTCCTGCAAACGTCGGACGAATTGTCGCTGCCTGCTGCGCTAACACTTGACGATATGGATCATGACGGTCTACTCTTTGATGCTCAATCTTTTCTGAGCTCAACGACACCGGATCTGCTACCTCTCGACTTAGTTCCAGAACTTAACAATATTCAGTCCACAGACATTCTGAGCAGCGAGCACATTCAGGTTCCGGTTGTCAAGACACAACAGCAACAACAGCGATCGAAGGACGCAATACGTCGCAGTATCTACCGTCAACGGCAGAAAGAGGAAAAGGAGACGCTGCGTCATGAAATCGAAGAATTGTCCGTTCAGCTGACGCAGCTCGAAAACTCGAGTGGACCGCAGACAATCCCGCAAAGCACCGACTTGGCACTGTCCAATTGCTTGTGGAAGGCGATAGCGAGTCGACAGCATGAACGACGGCAAGATGCAGAGGAGGAGCAATTGAGACTACGAGCTGCTATCAGCTCGCGAGGGGCACTAATTGAGGACCTGTGCGGCTTTTTGAAGAAACGTGTCCATGAGGGATCGACGGGGGATAGCAACGTTGTCGATAAACCTCGAGTGCAGAAGCGGATGCGGCTGGATCCGTCGGACTCAGCATTGTTTGAGACGTTTATTCAGGAGCTCCACACCGTCTACCTACAGGCTGACGAAGTCATCCGTTCGTGCGAATCGGAGTTAGCGACGGGTTCTCCAACGGTGACGAAGCACAAGGATGGAACGACAGAGTACTTTCAGCACACTGATCGGCAGTCGCTACCGTTTAATTTCCAGCAGACGTGTCATTCGATGTGGCGAATCGCTCACTTAAGCCATCGACAGGAAGGTCGTGAGGTGTATGACGGGGTGGGGGATCCAGACAACACGATCGCGATGAAGTTTAGGATCACAAGTCGTCGGATGGGCGAGACGGTGTCGTTGCTGCAACGTATTGTCGTCCGCCGCTTTGAAGAGACCAACCGTGTGGTGGTGGTGTGGAAGCTGTTCACAGAAGGCGAGGGGCTCTTCCGGGGAATGCACTCTGATGAAACGGGGTGGTGTGTCGCTCGACCGTCGACGAATTGTTCACAGGCGGGCACGGTTTTGGACACGTGCTTCCGTCACGTGCCCATGCATTTTAGCAGCTCCTCTTCAAAGGAAGTGGTGGTCAACGAATTCACCGACATGATTATCAGTACAGGAGCTGAGGATAACCAGGTGGTATTCAAGGCTCTGGAAAAGATGCTCATTGACGACGAGTTAGCATACGAGTAAGGGTATGGCGACGCAATGAAACGAATGATGTTTTTCTACTAACCGACTATATGAAAGGCCTCGCAATAAACTGTAAGAATAAAGCAACGCGTTTCAGCTTTTATCTGGGCTTGAGCCTGAACTGACATTGAGTGCGCACGGGTCATTTCAAATGTTCACATTTATTCAAACCCTCCCTTGGTTTTGGTAGCCAACCGGATGGTGTTCCTATGGATAATGCTGACTCAAGGAGATATACTCAGTACCTCAGTGGCTTCTAACAGCTCCGTGAAGGATATCATCATAATTAACTCGAACGGCGCAGGATATTTGCTAGTCCGCTTCCTAACAAGTTTTCAAAACAGTGGGCTTTACTTTCGAATTCTTAATAAGCCGAAATGCCGACTTCGAAGTCGGCATTCCAGGTTGCTGTGCACATATAAATCTGTCACAAGCACATGTGATGTAGGCATTAGGTCGTGCTTCGGTGAAGAGAGGAGGGACTAGTCAACCGAGCTAGGTGCAGCTTAAAAGGATCTCGTAGCATCGACGGAGGCACAACGTGCTGGATCAACAAAGGCGACGAAAAGCGGACGGCATTATGCTTTAGGCTGTTTGAATAAGCGGTTGAGGAAGCTAGTTCCACCGAATCAACACGACGTCAAGCTACCCGTGGTCGTATGCAGCTAGCTGCGAAGGACATCAGTGACTTTCTATGTTGGTAGCACATTGGTATGCCAATGTGCTCAATTTATACCCTATTTAGTAATGTCCAAGTATGATTTTCTTTCGTAACACGCGCCAGATCGTACTGGACATTCCGACCGGTTTGCACAAATACGCACTCTAACGAAACGGGGTGACAGTTTGACTCATGCACCATCGTGCAGAGCTGTACTCGACTCGTGCCTATGCATTTCGGAGCCGTAGCGGTACAACAGAGTGTGGTGCATTAATTTACCGACATGGTTCTACATCCTACGAAATCGGAGACGCTGAAGAGAGCATATCAAGCAGATCGTGTCTTTAAAGATTCCATGCAACTTGGTTAAATCACTGTCTTGCGTGTCGGGTGGTAATCTGCGTGCCATTTTTAATCTACAACCACTTCCGTTTTGTGGTTGAAAATGGTTGAAAAACCTGCATCGCATATGAGTGTTTGAAGAACTGCACAGGAGAAGCATTTTATTACATGTGCGTTTGCGTAATTCACAGTAGAGGCATTTTTATAAACGTACGCTCGCGTAATTATTAATATTGTGCTTCCCGTCCATCCAGGGTCTGTTGGATGGCGTGCTGATTGGTCAATCACATTTTAGTAACTCTCTCCCATTAGCCGTAATTATGTCCATACTAAAGCGTTTAATTAGCCCCACATACAAAATCAAGTCACTTGGGCGATTACTTGCGTGATTGATTCAAAGAACCGCCCATGGAAATTTTGACTGGAACGCACAGTGAACCGTCCGAAATTAAGACGCAGTCGCCACAATGATGTCGAACGGTGCTCCGACCGTCAACTTGCTGACTTCGTCACCTCGCGTCCAGGTCCCCGTTCCCGCCACCACTTCGTCCGCTACCCGTCAACACACGTCTCCACCACCCCTCAATTGCCGCGCTCCAACGCCACGTCCCTGCCGCCCAAGGCCAAGAAAAGCGGAGCCACACGACCCCACACGAGACCGAGAGCGCCGCGAGCTTCTGGCGCTGCGGGTGGAGGCGGTGGAGCTCCAGCAGCAATTGCAACAGGCTCGGGAGCGACTTGCAACTGCCAGGACACAAAATCGGGAGAAAATCGCGTCGAGCGGCAGCAGAATCGTCAGCGTGGCACCGGCCTGGAGACACATCGCTCGGAGGGCTTTGACAGCTCGGCAGAGCGCGGAAAAGCAGAACCGACGGCTGAGAGAAGAGCTGACCAACCAGTTGAATTGGAGCAATGCGCTGCAAGCCAAGATGAACCAGCGGACGGCTGCGAAGGAGCGAAATTCGACGGATCAAGCGGCTGCAAATGCTCTTGGAACGGTGGCGCACCCGCTGCTGCTGGCGCAGGATGAAGCGGGAATTACGGACCTGGAGCTGGAGCTGGATGATGCAGATCGAGCAGAGCTGGAGATGCTGGCGAGTGAACTGGACGCGGCGTACGCACGGACGGAGAGTGTTTTCAAGAATCATCGTGTGGGCGACGCGCCGTTGGGAGTGACCTCCACGAGCAGGAAGACCTTGGCGAGTCAGCAGGATGAACTTCCGGTGATCGAGCTTCGTGACGCTAGGGTAATCCCGTTTGACTTCCGACTCACAATTGATGCGGTGTGGAACGCGTGGGTGCTCTGGCATCTGGGGGAAGCTCCAGGAAGAGCGTGTCTGCTCAACGGAGTTGCTCGTACCCAGACGTGGCGCGACCGGAGCATACGTTTGCGGTAAAGTTCCGTCTGCAGTGTGCAGCAGCTAAAGCTGTCGATGCTGCTACCCCAATGTTTCTTGATATGAAATTGGTGTTGAGGAGGTACGTAGAGCAAGATCGCATGGTGCTGGTGTGGCGAGGACTCTCCGAGGGCGAAAACGAACTCGCTGGGTTGTTCACGGATGAAACAGGCTGGGTTGCTATTGAACACATGTCACCATTTTATCAAACTACATGTGAAGGCAACATAATTACCGAGGCAACAAGAACTGCGATGCGGTCGTGCGTGCACATGACCCCGAAGAGAGCAGACGACTGCTCGATGACAACCAAACAAAGCCGCCTACTGACGGATTTGGTTGTGAACTCATATGAAGAAGACGTCAGCTTTATCTACCGTGAGATGGAGACGCAATTGCTACGTGTAACAAGACATGTCTGATGTCACCCCATGTATCGCAGAAGAACAAAGTCTCTTCCTGTGCATTGGCTGATGTTCACAAAATATTATTTTGCCTTTAACGCAGAAAAACATATTTCGAAACTACGAAAAAGTGTCCTCCCTTTTCGATAAGCGTATCAAGCAAACTCTGCGGCATTTCATACGCCACATCTGGAGGGCAACGTCTTCAGCATAATTCAGACTCTTCAGTCCGGCGAAAACCCCTTTTCATTTATAGTGGAAAGCTGCACAAAAAAACGGACTCGACGCTCGTCGACCCCCTGGCTGACACGATCGTCCAGTGATTGCAAGCGAATACGAAGTCCAGATCTGGGTAGAAAAACGAAACACGCTCGAACCATTGCGACGCGGTCAACTTCTTCAAACGTTCGGGCGAGCATTAGAATGTGTTTTTATTAATTTCCATTTACAGGCACATAGCTGAACCTGTTATGAATACAGCATCAAATCGTTTCCTTCACCGACCTTCTTCATCTAAGTCATGCCATGCAGACACCGTCATCTCATTCACAACACAAGCACTCGACTTTCGTAGCGTTATAAATATGATTTGTAACTTAATGGGTGTAGCGCACTCGTGCCGCGGATTTTTACTTGATGTGCTCATTGAGCAGGGTTCAACAGAAACCGTCAAGCTTTCGAACATTTTGCCACGACTTGGATCGACTTTCGGTATAATCTCGCTCTTGTTTTTATGCCTAAATTGGTTGCTCAGGAACCACCGAGTCTGCGTTTAGCTGAGCAACGACCATTTCGAACTTCTCACGTGTTTTGCTCACTTGACACCTTCGCAAAGAGGCCATACATTCCTTCATAATCAAATCGTGCGTAGTCCTGTACAACTAAATGCACAATAGACCACCCTTCACTCATGTCAATGATCGAAAAAGGTGCAAGTTTCAACTTTCGCAAACAGCAGACGGGTCTGCACAGGATCAGGACCCTCGTTAGCATTTTCCCCAATTTCGCCTATTTTCCAAACATGCTAGTGGTTTCGCACGGATTTTCCTGCGACGTGGTTGAGCTTGGGTTATGTAAGGACCGGCGGGGTCATGGATGCGGCGGCACCGAATCGGGCGCTTCAAGTTGAGACTTTCTACGCCTCCGCGCACTGGGCGACACCAGCAACCACTTCCTGCGCCTGTATGTGGGTCTTGCCGCCCCGTGATCAGGAGCTTTGTATCGCGGTGCTGAACATGCTGGAATGACCTGCGCTCTGCTGTAGACCTTGCGTCGCCTCACGTTGCAAGACCATGCAGGCCATCCGGGAGACCATCTACTCGTTCAAAGCTCGCTGGTTCGACACTCACGCCCAGTGCGTCAGCCTTTTGTGCCAACTGGAGCTTGTCTTGCTGGTACTGAGACCTCGTCGCTGACCTTGTTTGTCCTTGCTGCAGACTCAATCGCCAATACAACGTGCGCTACTTCGTGGACACGCACAACGTCGAGATCTTCGACACCAAGACGAGCCGCCTGTTCCTGAAGAAGAGCGAGTGTCCCGCCACGCTCTCGGCCAAAGACTTTTCCTCGGGGCCAAAGTGTTGATCTACGGCCGCCACTTTGAGCTGCAGGACTATCTCGACCCCTTCACAGCCGAGAATCTCGGACACCAGCAGCAGAAGTCCGTGCTCGTGATCAAAGCTGACATGGTAAAAAACGCTGGCGCAGTGCTGGACTTCCTGTGCCATCAGCAGTTCGCCTTCTCGGCAGTCAAGATGATGCAAGTTGACCGGCCGAATGCTGAGAAGCTGTTTGAGCTCATTCGAGGCACTGCAGAGTTTGAAGCGCGTGTCGACCAATTGACGGGCGCTCCTGTTGTTGCTATGGAGCTCGTGCAAGAAAACTGCCTCGAGAAGCTCAAGCAGGTAGTGAACAATCTGAGCGGCCGGTTCAACGCTCAACCAGGCGAGATTGAAAACGCAGCGTCAGTTTTGGAGGCGCAGCAGCTACGCAGTTTCTACTTCGAAACGCAACATGCACCTACCGCATTCTTTGAGAATTGCACGTGCTGCGTGGTGCTTCCTCACGTGATTAAAGAAGGGCATCTCGGGGAGGTAGTCTCTGCTATTCAGCGGGACGGCGGGGTGCAAATCACTGCTATGGAGCTCTTCATCCTGGATCGCACCACCGCCGCCGAGTTCCTGGAGGTTTACGAAGGCGTCGTGCCACATTTCAACGAATCCGTGGACCACTTCACCACCGGCCCGTGCCTAGCAATGGAGCTCGTGGGTCAGCATACCAACGACGTCGTGGCTCAGTTCCGAATGACCGCTGGGCCATGGGACGTGGAGATGGCCAAGGAGCTCAAGCCACAGACCATCCGCGCCAAGTTCGGCCACGATCGCGTGCGCAAAGCCGTGCACTGCACCGACCTCACCGAGGACGGTGTGCTCGAGTCCCAGTACTTCTTTGACATTCTCTCTCGACGTCAAGTTCGCAGCTAGCTCCTGTCTCATCTTCTCTTCCAGCCTCCTACTCTGCACAAGAGCTTCACAGCAGCTTCATTATCGCGTTCCCTATTTCTACAAAACAGGCATCACTTCCAGCGGCTTTCCACAATAAAAACCACCCCCGTTTAATCCTCACCAACAATCCAGAACTTGCAATGTTTTAAAGAGGCTCTTCCACACCTTAAAGACCCTCGTCTGCTCTGGCCCCAAGTGAGCAGTGCTTCTAGTAGCGGTACTTGGTGGAGTAGTCTTTAGGCGAGATAACGAGGCCGCGCCCCTTGCGGGCGCCTCGGTAGACCGTCTCGATGATGTCGATCATCTCGCCCTTGTTGTTGAAGGCCCAGTTGATCTTGTTGTTGTTGCCCGTGCCCAGGTCGATCATGATGTGCTTGTTGCGGAAGAAGAACATGACGGTGCACGGGTCGTAGAGCTCGTACATGGTGTTGAAGTCGGGCACCTCCGTGATGTCCACCACGTAAATGGCCGCAAAGTTCTTGACGTCCTCCGCAACGCCGCACAGCACCTCGTCCATCTGCATGCACGTCGAGTCGTGGTCGTGACCGAAGCGGATCACCACGACGCGGTCGCCCTCGTTCAGGATGGCCTGGTCCACGGCCCAGCCGCTCTCCAGGTGCGGCAGCAAGTACGACATCGGTGCCTCGATTCGAAAGGGAATGATGGCTGCTGCAGCCACAACTATTGAATATGGCGTGGCGCACACCATCGGCGGCCTTTCGGAGAAATCAGTGTGTTCAAAACGCCACCATCTTTTCGATCCACTTCCACTTGCAAACTGTATGCCGTCGGAAGAGGGACCACGCGACCATCACTCTGACCCATTCCGCACTCGTGTGCACTCCACATCAAACAAACTCCTCAAAACGCGCTCAGTTGCAGTGCGCGTGCGGAATCCACAGACAGCCCGACGGACCCGACCGCATTGACGCGCCTCGCTGCTCTGCGCATGCGCCCGCGGGCGCTCGCTATGGCGTCGCTCGGCCGCCTGCGACTGCTCGCGCTGCTCTGCGCGCTGTTGCTCGCCCCAGTCGCGGCCGAGCCGATTGAAGTGGCGCACACGACGCTGATACAACAGGAAGCGCAGCAGCCGAGTCCGCACTGCGCGGACTTCTTGCAGCACTGCGTGTGGAACGAGAGCACGTCCAGCTGTGAGTTCCGCACGTCCACGACGTTCGTGTGCGGGCCTCGAGACGTCGCGGGCCCAGGAGCCTCGTCGAACGCGTCCGGGTCGTCGCGGGGTGGGAATTTCAGTGAAGACGTGGGCTTTACGTCGGTCGTGGGCTTCACCTGCCATTGGGACGTGGCTGGAGGCCTCTACATGGCTCCCGGGTGGACGTCCAGGTGGACGGAGACGACTGTTTGCTGCACATCGGGTCGGGGCAGATGGTGCTGCTGGGCGCGAGGGCGTCGCTGAAGGCCTCGTCCATCAGCGTCGAGGCGTCGTTTGTGCACTTGGAGGTGCAGGCGCTGATCTCGGCGTCGTATAGCGGCGCGTTCCGGGACGGGCAGGGACTGTTCACAGGGACAGATGAGTTTGGTGCGAGTCACGGAGGAGGAGGAGGGCAGAGACTCATCGCCAATACGTCGATGCTCACCCAACAAACCACGTGGGGATTCTTCGATGTGCGTGGTAGGACGATGGATCCATCGCGGACTGAAGAGGAGGAGAAGCTGCTGAGGAAGAGCAGCGCTGGATGGCAGCTGGCCAACTTGTGGGCTAAGGAGAAGGCGTTGTTGTCAGACCCCGCGGTAATGACAACGAGCTCCGGAGCGTCGGGTGGTCCTAGTTCAAAAATTGCGCCGTTCCTTCTCGGCAGTGGCAGCCGCGTAGTCACTGGCAATGATACCCATGTGGACGTTGTTACAGTTAATGGTGGAGGCAGAATCCAGATCAAAGCGTCTAAAGAGGTGGTGGTGATGGATGATGCTATTATTCAGGCTAATGGAGCGCCTGCCATCATGGGAGTGGGTGGTGGCTCGGGAGGATCTGTGTACATTTCGGCTAATGCACTGTCGGTTGCTGGAAAAGTGCAGGCTAAAGGCGGAGATGCATTCTGCGCGGATACTGCGGGCGACCGTGGAATCACCCACTGTTATCCGGCAGGTGGTGGTGGGCGCGTCCAGATTACATATATGTCAAGTCAACTGGAAACCGAGGCTATCGATATCACTGGTGGAAGTCTGGATGCAGGCAGAGTCAAGGAGCTGTTGACAAAAAGCAAGCGCTTTCGTCGAGTGCAAGTCACAGCGCTTGCAGGCGCTGCTGGTACATATTATCAAGTTGTGCAGCACTCCGATGGGATTCACGAAGCACAGCTTCTTGTCGACAATGATATGCAGCGTTTGTGGCCAAATGGTGATGCTAACAACAACAACGGAGGATCCATAGGTATTGGTGACTTGGACGAGATCATCGGCGGTGCGGTGACTAGTTTGTATGTTGAAGATGACAAACTGGGGAGCATTGGCTCACTGACAATAGCTAACGGAGCGGTTGTTGCATCGAGTGGCTTAGTATTTCCTGATGGGGATTTGAGAGTGCTTAACGGCTCGTACCTCTTGGACTCGTTGCTGGTGGGATCACCGCACCAAATGTACGATTCCAGTAGTACACAAAGCTATAACAAGCCTCCCGCTCTCCAGATTCGCGTACGGGACATGGTGGTATCGAGTAACTCGCAAATAGTTCTCCCCACCAGCGCTCTTCAACTCTCAGCCCGTTCCGTGTCAATGGATGCGACGGCTGCCTTGGAATTCACATGGAATGCTCAGATTATTACCAGCCAAAACATTCACCTCGATGCGAATGTATCTAGTGCACTTAGTCCCATCACCGCCAGTTCTGCGACAATGACGAAGGCGGCGACTACATCTACCGCATCAGCCAAAGCGTTTGACAACAAGATGCTAGTTCTGGAGAGCGGTGGAGATGTATTTCTTGGCGGAATAATCGTAGTTGGGGCGTTGTCTGTGTCATCTGCCTTCTCAATTACTATGGACGGCCAGTTAGAAGCGCTAGCTGCCCCAAGCATCAAGTCGACGTTTCGCTCATGCAAAGAACAGCAGTGGCTATCGCCCCACACCTACAAACAAGACTTGAAAAAAGTTGAAAACGATAGTTCTGAAAACGGAGGTGACATTCCAAGTGTTCCTTCTGCATTACCAACGATGAACAACTTCACAGTCGTTCTGCATGCGCGCGAATCAATTTACATTGGTCAGTCCGAAGCAGTAAAACGGCAGATGGAGGGGCAACTTGAGGAAAATGATGAACTTCCGCCGCGGCCAGTTGGTCACGTGCGTGGTGGAGCTGTACTTGTATGTGCGACTGACTCGGTCGAGATATCACCGGGATCTATTGTATCAGCGGATGGTAAAGGTGAACTGGCCAATCAGGGTCCTGGGATGGGGTCCTGTGTTAGCTCCATTGGTGGAGGTGCGGGGTATGGTGGTCGCGGTGCTGACTCAAGTGTGGTGACTAACATCGGTGACTACGCTTCTGGTGGTCTGCCATACGGCACGCGATCAGGAACAGGTATGCTGGGATCGGGTGGTGGTTGTGTAGATGGCGGAAACGGTGGCGGTATCGTCATGCTTGGAGCTTCCGGACTTATTCTTAACGGAGAGATACATTGTAATGGCGATGGTGGCGCCAATGGTGCTGGTGGTGGCTCGGGCGGCTTCTTAGGTCTTTCCGTTGCCCAATATCTACGTGGCCATGGGCACATTAGTGCTGTTGGTGGCGGATCCGAGTGCACTGATGCTGTATTAAGTTTTGCTAGCGAGAAGAATTGGTTAGTACAAACTTTTAGCGGGGATACATCCAAGCTGATGCTGCTGAGGAGCAAGCTGAGGCACAGTCGCCGATGAGCTCAAAGGTTGTACCTCATCTCTGCGGTGGTGGTGGCGGTGGCGGCCGCCTACAACTTACCGGTTGCGAACTCAGCACCTTTGATAGGTGCACGAGCGGATTCGACGGCAACTACACAGTAGCTGGTGGTGCCACCTCCTTCAAGCTCGACAGTGGCGGCGGGAATGCACCGGGGTACCAGCGCCCACTCCTGCTTCGACAGAGGCACAGAAGTCTGTTGTTCCAGCTGGAGCGAGTGGATCATTTTTTGATTTCCGTGCCCACCAGGCTCTGGTGGTCTTTTCTGTCGTCTGTGCCAAGTGGGGAAGTATAAGTCCGAAAGCAATAGTGCTGAATGCGTTGTGTGCACCAACGCGCCCTCAAACGCGCATTACGTTGGGTTTGGTGCGACGAGTGCGCGATGCGACTGGGCTTGTGATCCTGGATACTCGGGCTACTACTGTGTCTCGCCGATTCAGCAACTTTTGGATGCGTGCGGTGGTGAAATTGGTTTCGCGCTCGTGCTTATTAGTATCGTTGCCTTCCTTATTTTGCTCGGCTACGCGTGCCGAAATCGCAAGGAGCCGTCGTATACCCGTATGTACAACAGCCGAGGTACCAAGGGTGAGAGACAGCATCTTTTATCTTCTGCTGTTGCAAACTCCCAGAAGAGCGGCTTTGCTTCACTCTTTCGCTGCTTCTATTGGCCCCGTGTTGGATATCCGAAGCTGATGGAGCGTGATTTACCGGAGCACATGGCGCGCCTCTATTTTGCTGGCTACAATGAACCAGAATCGCCTCTCAAGCTTCGATCGACGGTCCCGCCATCACTAAAGAAGGTGCTGTACGACGTTGAATTCAGAAATCTGGCAGATCGGATTAATCGGGTACTTGCTTGGCAACGCGGTCCGTGTTCTAGCTGGGGAAAGGTTGTGTATTTCTTCGTGGCGTTGTTGTGCTATCCGTTCACGTCCGAGGTGAAGTTGTTCAGACGGCACGTTCGTGTGAACGAGCTCAAGCGGATTGTCGCCAAGTATAACCACGCATGTATGAAAGGTCCGCGTGCTCGAGGTCTGCTGAACGCGGTAAAGCTTGGATATTGTGCAGACTACTCGCTTGTTTACCTGGAACTGCTGTACAAGGAGAGCTCGCAGTCGGTGTGCGTACCTACCACCAAAATTGGGAAGCCATCTCTACCGCTCGTGTTGTTATTTGCTGGCTGTGGGACGTATTTTTCACCCTTCTACTTGGATCCGAACGACTTACTCGTCCGCTCGATTCCACAATGTCCGGAACTTACTGCGTTTATCGATGAGCCGTGGATTGAGTTTGTTGCGGAGCTAAATGAGCTTTTGCGCGTTGTACAGCGTGATGAGTCGTCGCTTGTCGAATCACTAATCCCTGTTGCAGTGTTCCTGGAGAAGCAGCGTGCGCTGTCGTCATCAGGAAGCAATTCGAGCAAGCTTGGCGGGTTGCGCATCTATCTGGGGAGGTTCTACGTGCAGGACGAGTTAGACATGGGTGAGGAATTCAAGCTTGGCCTCTTTCTCACAACGGCGGATGAATCGTTGGATAATGTCGGTAGTGGGAACAAGCTCCAGCAGCAACACCAGCAGGGCCCGCCATCCTCGAGTCGGTACGGCTACGGAAGTCAATACCCAAAAGACTACAACATTAATGATGTGTACGGATACGGCCGTGGGGATTCCGTTGACTACCCAACACAACGCCGCAGCAATGGCAGTTTTGATGGCATGCTCTACGACATGGGAGGGTGGGGTACAGATTTGCATCCGAACAGTAACAGCTTATCGCAAACTGGAAGTCGTGGCTCCAACAGTGGCCATGCGGCACCTCATAACCCAGTGAATAGTATCCGAGAAGAAGCGCTACGCATTCGGTCGTCAAGTATGCAAGAAGATGGCAATGGTGATGACAGTGACCGCGGGAACTCGGACGATGTCTTAGTGCTGTCAGCGTCTGGCTCTGGGAAGAAAAAGCGCCGCAGTAGTGCAGCGCAACACACTTTCTACGAAGGTTGGCTCGGTCCAGTGGATGCATCATTGCCCGTGCCGGGTGTGTTGATTTGCGCGGACGAGCTGCGTGAGCGGCTAGCGGATCGTGCACCGCGACAAATGCTGGAGTCGTTCCTGCGCTTCCATTTGTTACCACGCAATTTGCCCCGCAGCAGCTCGCTCAATTTGTCATGGATGCTGATTATTTCACTGCTGACGCTCCTCATGGTAGATTTGGCCATCACGTTTGCCATCTTGGTAAACCTCAAGTGTGTTACCAACGGCGAAGTGGACCAGGACTGCAGTGCATCCATCATGGTGCCTGTGCTGCTGGTGCCGCCGCTAGCGCTCGTTGTGTCGCCCATCATGGGTATCGTATCCCTGGCGCTGTCATCGTCGACGTTCACGCGGCGTTTTTCGGTGTGGAATGCGCTTTCCATGATCAGTGTGGGGATCGCCATCTTGGCGTGCATCGCGCAATCGAGCCGTCTTGTGGCTCCGTGGTTCGCTGGCCCGCTGCCATTGCTTCCTGTGATCGCCATGGGTGTGAAGGCTGGCCAAGCATACTTGGTGGAGCGCTACATCGCCTTCCAAGAGACCCAGCGGCGGCGGCGCGGTTGGCGCGGCATTATGAAGCGCCGCCTCTCGGACGCCAGCATCCCGACGGAGTCGCCCTAGTAAGTTTCGCCTTTTGCATGTATCAGGGGGATGCAAACTAATCGTTTTTGCTTTTCTGCAGCTCGTCACCAGCCCCCGGTCGGGCCAACGACTTCCGCTTGAATTCGACGCCACCGAGCCGGGAAGACCAGGGCCAGACTTTCACCACTCGATTTGGTGGCTATTGACTGCAATAACGCATCTGCCCAGGATATACAAGTAAATGAAGGAAATGAGAAATGAATATAAATCGACATGAACTCACTGCGAGGTGTTTTCGCTTTTACAGTCTTGCGGTTCTGGCTGACGTGGGCTCAAAGACCTCGTCGACTGCTCAGTCCTCTCGTGCCGCCGCCTCAACTTGAGGCTCAAGACCTCCTAATCAGACCTGAAGTAAGTTGCCACCACCGCGTGCATGGCAAGGTCTGCTCGGAGCAATGCTTGCTTGGGCAATTTGCTCCAGATTCACTACTGTTCGTCAACCCACGCCGCGACAAAAAGCATACTGTCTTGACGCATCTCTCTCCAACGGCTGGCACAAGCAGCCCACCAACGCTCGACGCGCAAGTCGGCAGCCCTGCAGGTGGTGAGGTCACCAGGTGAGACCATTGCAATGCCTGCCAGATGTGGAGCCCTTGCGCTTCAATCGGCGCTGCTTGGGTTGCGATGAGATCAGGTCAGTTGCACCTAGAGAAAACAGCGTTCTAGAACCTGGAAAACTGGAACTTGGCCTCGCCGTGTTGTGACAGTCGTCAGACTGCCACTTGATTCCAGTATACTTGTTCCCGGTTGCGACATAAAAGCGGCGGAGCAGGGATGGATTTTCTCGCTTCCTGCCATGTCACGTTCTGGAAGTGGGGCAGAGTTCCAGGTATAGTACAAGCAAGTATGAGTGTGCCGATTGAGGCGGGGACAATACAAATCCCCAGTCATCTCGCGCTCCAGCGAATCTCCAGCTGTTCAGAACTGGACCTCTGGCGTGCGGGCTTTGCGCGTCAAATCAAACTTCCAGGATGCCTGTGATGGGTGAACTTCTCCAGTTCCAGTAAAACCGCCTGAGCGCTTGACTCCACTTCGCAGAGACGCGGTCGAGAATCGAGGCGTCGGGTTGAACCTTCTCGCCTACTTTTTCTCCAGCTCAATCATTTTCGAATCGTCGGCGTGGTGGCGAAGGCGTAGAAAGCCGTAGAGAAACGTGGTGGGCGCCGTAATCTCCCGGCACCATAGCGATTCCCAGATAGCCCTCAGGACGAGCGAGCCAAGCATGGACGGCAGGCAGCAGCGCGTGCTCGCGGACGGATGGGGCCAGCAGGCCTCGGGTAGCGTCTTCTGCGCCGACTCAAGTCTGCGTTACATCTACGAGAGCAACCGCAGCGGCAACACGTCGCTCCTGGGGCTCTCAGCAGCAGACCAGCAGAGCTTATACGGCAAGACCAACTACCAGCAACCGCAGCAGCCGCAGCACAGTATGGACGGCGTGAAGAGCGGCATGACGTTCGCCGGCAAGCGGCCGCGCGACTACTCGGGCGAGGCGCCCAAGGAGAACGGCGTGGACCTGTTTGAGGCTGAGATCGCGCGCAACTGCATGGCCATCCGCAAGCAGTCGGCGGGCATGCCGCACTCGTTCCGCGAGTGTTCGGTGTGTCTGTCGGCCAACGCGTACGCGCAGATTGCAGCGTGCGGCCACACGTTCCACCCGGCCTGCTTCCTGCGGTGGTTCCGACTGAACCGGTCGTGCCCGTTGTGCCGGGGCGCCGTGGACAAGGTGCAGCTTGCGCAGACGATCGTAGTGCAGGATGAGCTGGAGGCCATCATGGCAGAGATCGACGACGAGCCGCTGCAACTGATGCCCACGGACACTGCGGCACAGTCTGTGCCGCAGTTGCCTCGATCTGAAGCTGACTTGGCTGCGTTGGACGACCCGCTGCTGGCCAACTCGGACCAGCTCATGTCGTTCCTGGACTCGGATTTCGACACGGACATGGAGCTCGCGGCGCTGGACGAGCTTGCGAACGACGTGAACGCAGCGGGCGCGTTCGACTTGATGACGAAACCGACGGCGTTGCGGGAAGCTGACGGCGATGTGACGATGGGGATGGAGCTGGACGAGATCAGAGATCAGGTGAAGAACGAGGGGGTGCCGACGTATGCACCGAACAACTTCGTGGCGCCGCAGCCACCGCAGTTCCAACCAGCTTCAACGATGCCTAACTACTGGAACGTGCTTAATCAGGGTATGGCACCGCCGATTATGCCGCCGGCTCCGGCTGTGCCTCCTGTTGTAGCAGCACACCAACGCATGGTGCACATCGCCCCCAAGCCAGATGCGCGGACACTGCAACAGTCTCGTTCACCTGCTGCCACTACGGTGCGCGTAAGTGAGCTGACGTTTAAGGCGCCAGCGTTTCCTGTACATCAGCACCACCAGGCCGCGCATACACACGCCCACCAGCCTGTCCGTGCTTCGACAACTTCTCCGCCTCGTGTGGTGTCTTGCCGTTGCACTGGCGGGTGCCGCAATGGGCGCTGCGCCTGTGTGAAGGAGGGTGGCATGTGCGGTGCGTCGTGTCGCTGCACGTCGTGCAAGAACCCGTTCTTGATGGTCAAGGCTGCGGGTGCAGATATCGACGCACTACTGAAGGACGACTGCTTCATGCACAACGTGTCAAAGACTCGAGATATGGTGCAGCGGCTACAGGAGCCTGTGGCTGTGCCGTGTTGTAACTCGACGATCAAGGTGATTGACTGCGTGCAGGGGTACAAGTGTGCTCAGTGCAAGCGTCAATACGACTTTTCTTGGTGCATGAACAAGCTTTTGGACAGTGAGCGCACCCCCGCAATCACTGCGCCATTTGCAAGCGCTGCTGCGACCACCGTGACGTGCACTGCAATGACTGCGGCCGGTGCTACTTCGCCGGCGTGGCCGCGAGTCTTCCGTGCCCGTGCAAGGAGGCCTCGAACCACAAGAAGCGCCGCGAGGCTGCGGCTAAAGATAAGGCCGAGGAAGCTGAGGAAGAAGCTGAAGGCGAGTGCTGTATCATGTAACAACCACCCTCTCAAACATCTCTACGTCCCCACCGCCACCACCGGTGATGATTCAAAATCCCTCACACCACATCAAAATCAATCGTGCCGTTATCTGTAAAGTACAACCCAGTTTGAATTTTTGCCTCGTCGCGTATGTACTGTACCTTTGTACTTTTGTGATCCAAGCAGAAGTTGAAGTTTTCAGCACAGCAACTGGCTCACTCGACGAACGCCTGGTCGAGAGTGCCGACGAGAGCACGTTCTTGCGTGACAGTCGCCATGTGACAGACACGGGAGTCGGCAAGTTCAATGCAAGTTCAACAACGTTTCGGACGGCTCTCTATTCACCAGCGGACCCAATGGGTGGTGACCCATGACAATCAGTTCTGAGCTTTTAACACCTTCAGGTCGTTCAGAAAGGCTACCACCTCCCGCGAGAACGTCGGCAGGTCGACCTGGCCGCTCCACTGCAAACACTCGCCCTCCATCTTCGAGGCAGCCTCAAGCTGCGGCTGAGTCAGGATCTCCTTGATGTAGCTCTCTAGGAAGACCTGGTAAAAGGATGCAAAGTCCACAGCGGCCACGCGGTGCAGCAGCTGGATGACCTCGTCCTGCAGCAAGTTCATCTCACCTCGGGTCAGGATATTCATCAATGTGGAGAGGAATCCCATCCGTAACTCGCTCTGGAAGCCGCTGAACGCAAACAGTCCCTGTGCCTTGTCGACACGGTCCAGCAACCCCAGCACTTGCGAACAAATACGCGGCGCCAGGTTGGAGCCTTCGCGACTTAACACACTGGCAAGGCTCTGGAAAATAGACAGGAAGTATGTGTGTGCTTGGTCCGACGCGTAGCCGCGTTCACGCCCGCCGTCTGGAGTAAAAGTACCCGAATAGACAATGAAGAAGCGGTAGTGCTTCTCGAGCAACTGTTCTACCAAGGCTACAAAGTAGCCAAGGATGACGGAGTCACTTTCGGGGTGGGAGAAGATAGCCTAGCAAAAACAATTCTCAATTAGCCTGATGTAAGTAAAACGATCAAGTTGTTTAATAGGAGCACGCACCTCTTTCAATGGACCAAAGCACAGATCTAGGATGTTTTGCAAAAACGAGGAAAACACGGACGTGGGCTCCTCAACGACGATCTTCAACAACTGCAGGAAGCCGCATAGCACCATTAACCCGGCGTTTCCTTGGTTGTGCAATCTGTTTGGACACATTGAGCAAGCAATTCGTGAGTCGTGACCTGAAAAAGAGCGTTGTGTATGGGACAACATCGCAAGACTAGCCAGTCAGGAAAAACAATAAACACTTACACAGCTGAGAGTTGTGGGTCGTTGAAAATCTCCACAAACGCTCTCATGACCTCTGACACCGTCTCCTTCTGCATTTCCTTTCGGATAGACTTGAGCAACTGAGCATACAGGCGCACGATCTCGTTTACAACCTTAAGTGCGCTCTTAATCTGGTTCTTAGACTGAGGTCCACTCGTGACCGCTATCTTCCGGATGGTCGTGAAATAGGTAGTCAACAGCGCCATCAGTGACGGAAATGATGCTTGGAACACGGAAAAGAATGTGTCCTTAGCAACTTTTGGCTTTGTTTCGACTGATCGGGCGAGACAACGAACCAAGTAGCAGTCACGCCGTAGCTGAACGACCATGGGGTGTTCAAGTACACGTTGCTCGTTTTGATGCAGGGTCACAGCAGATTGATCGATGGACTCACGAATTGGAACGAGCAAAGATCCATATGCGCTTTCCCACTTCTGCTGAGAATCTGATCCATTGGAGGCACTGTTGTTACCTCGCAGTGAAATCGCCGAGTTCAGAATTGAGTTCGACATCGAAGTGTAGAGATCGCCTTGAATAGCCAAAGGTAGGTGCAAGCTGAACTGGTGAATGTGTGCCTCGAGCTGGGTCATGGATGGAATCTGGAGCATATCTTCGTACGATAGCACAAAACCAAGGTTAGCAAGAAGTTGCATTGAGTTCTGCATCACGGCTAACGGGGATGGCACTATCGAAGTGTCTAGTGAATGAAGAAGTACTTGAAGGATACTCTCTGAGGCATTCAATACGTCTTGCCGGGCACCACTCTTGATCACAAACGGGATGGAACTTAAACAGAATCTGATGCTCGTGAGGGCTTCACACTGCAACTCAGCAAAGGCATCACCAAGGGTATGCAGGCGGTGCTGCACCATATATTCGGAGAGAGTGATGAACAAATGCAAAATTTGCCAACCAGCCATTTGGTGGCTCATGTCATCGCTCGTGCTGTAATAGTTTGCACACACGCTGGATAGGATTGCGCAGTTAACCGTCAAGTCGCGGATCACACACCGCTGCTGCTCCCATTGCTCTGATTGTTGAGCAAGCACAGGAATTTCGTGGATGTGGAACACCACCTTCTGGACAACGTCTTGCACGCGAGGCAGCATTAGCTCCAGCAGCGGGGGCGCGCAAGAAGGTAATGCTGCAATGCGTCGAATCAACGCAATGCAGTCCACGATGAACTGCTTTCGATCTGACAGCTCAACCATCGTAGCCGCATTGCCAGTGCCATTTCCGTTCGCAGCATCCGTGCTCAGCTGTGCCAGGTCTTGCAGAGACCCAGCGCCGTAAGTACTACTCGTATCTCTTTCCAAATCAAAAGTGGCGCTGTTGTCAGCGTCTTCGTTGTCACCATGTGCGGCAGCGTCATCGTCGTCACTTAATTCTTCGAGCTGGTTCCGGTTCGAATCATACGTGACGCGCTCTACAAGATGCAGCATCACAGCAACAAGACCCTTTTCATACGCCGTCAAGACAGCCCAGACACGTTCGTTTGCTGCTCCCTCATTCTGCTCGACCTCTTCAATATAGCTCACAAAGACTTCCCACACGCTCAGGCAGTTCAGAAATCCTTCAACATGCGGCTGCTTGGTCGTAAACGCGAGCACGGACTGCAAGAACGTCGGTAATATACTCTCATACTTCGGGTTCTTCAGCCTCCTTAAGTGCTGGGTCAAAAACAGCTCCACAAACTCGCTCAGCTTGTCCAGATATTGCTCCGTCGCGCGTCCAATGAGCTGGTCCTCCACCGTTTTCTGCAGCAATGGCGACAACCCAAACAGAACCTGGCCGACCACTTCATCCACCCGCGCGGGGGCAAAGCGCTTGTTCATAAGCTCTGCAAGACACTGCAGCGCCGTGGCGCTAGATACACACATATGAGACGTAAACCCGCGCACAAACACATGCTCCCAATTGAGCGCCAGCTCAAAGAGCAGCGGGATCCACGCCTCGTTCATCTGCTCTGCAACAGGTGCCCACGTGATCAAACTATTCAGCGTCGTGAGCGCAATGTGCGCACAGCGATCCTGATCCACAACCATCTTCGGCTCAGTACTTGCCCTCAACTGGTGCGTACACCCTGCAAGATGCTCGACAGCAGCGCCAGCAGACTCGGCAGCTGCGCCGTGAGCTGCGCCTTGGCCTGCCTCTTCACGGTGGCCAGCACCAGAGCGTCCTCCCTGCCGAACTCCTCCACCACCACGGACAGCAGCTCCAGCCCGCTCTCCCGCGTCCGATCGTCCACCACGAGCGCCTCGATCTGGCTCATGAACTCGGGCCAGCGCGCGCCGAGCGCCCCGGGCCGGGGAGAGCTCACGTCCTCGCCACGCCACTGCACCCTGGCGATGTCCGCCAGCACCTTGCGCAGCTTCCGCCGCACGAACGCGGTCTGCGCGCCCGTGTCCGAGCTTGAGCTCGAGCTCGTGGCCGCCGCCAGCAGATAGTCCCACACGAACTGGCGCACGCGCAGCTGCTCCGTCGCGGGGAACTGCGGCCAGCGCTTGGCCACGTACTCCTCCAGCGTCGTGGCGGCGAACCAGAGCACGTACTCGTTGCGGGACGTGCCCAGCAGCTGGAAGACCACGGGCAGGCAGGCCGCGGGCGTCTCCTTGAAGCGCGTGAGCTGCGCCTCCAGCTGCTGCTTGTCGGGCGCGGGTGTGGCTGGGTCCAGCAGGCGGCGCAGCGCGTTCTCCACCTCTGCGATCACGGCGGCGCCGTCCGCGTGCGCGCTGGCGCTCATACTCAAGCCAAGTCAAAGAGGCCGATTCCGCACGCGCGCTGCACTTTTCGGCTCGGGATCCAGAAGTGAGCGAGTGAATGCGGAATGGGACCTATACCTTCGGAAGACATCATGGAGGTTGCGCGAAGGAGTGATGGTCGGGTGACTCAAGTAGGTTCAAAGATGCAGAAAATGATTCCGCACTCGTACGCGGACGAGGACAAGGAGGCGCCGTGGCTGCTGTTCACCAGGGAGGAGGACGGCGCGTTCGTGTTTACGGCCGTGGTAAAGGAGGAGACGAGGAACGTGGTGGCGGAGCTGAAGGCGGACGTGAAGGCGCTGGACGAGCACGTACAGATGGGCTTTCTTACATAGTTAATTGGATGGAAATTATAATGATCGGTAAGTACATTATTTGATGTATGCATTAGATTGAAGAGCTGGGGATTGAAGTGGAGGCCAACGAGTTCCAGACTCTGCTTGTGGTCTGTTACAAGGCTGAATTAGAGACGGTTTAGAGCGTGCAGAACTGACTGATGATGCTGCAGAAAACGCTGGAGGAGCGGAAGAGCGTGGCTGTGGTGGTGGAGAAGGAGGAGAGTGATGTCCAAGTGCTGCTGGAGCTCACGTACAAGTTCAGCCCCACGATCTCGAGGAAAGGAGTTTTCCAGCTGTCGGTGGTGGCGTCAGACGCCCCGCAGAGCGTCGTGGAGCTGCTGAAGAGCGTCCATGCGACGCCGCCGCAGCCTGTGCTGACTACTGAGCAGCAGCTTAAACGAGCGGAGAAGAGACGGTTGTCTGCTGTGAAGAAAGGAGGGAGTACAGAGAAGACTATAACAACAGGCAGCCAGGATGGGACTGGAGGTACTATTTCATCGCAGAGCTCGGATAGTACGTCGACTACGACGGTCAACCCCATGGTGCTCAAGAGAAGACACGTGCCTACTGGCACAATGTACGTGATCAGATGCGGTTTGTACTCTATCGATGCACGTTTGCTGAAGTTGGATGGAATTGTGGAATGGATATTACTATTGCTGCAGGAGAAGGAAAGGACCCAAGGGAGCTAGATTGGCCAAGAGCTAACGGTGTATACGTGAAATTACACTGAGATCAGCCCTTTGGCAAGGCGACCTCGGCTGTTGTCCATTTGATGCGCTGGCCCATTTCCCAGATACCTTTGCGCCGGTTGCCATTGCGCGTGATGGTGCCGTCTCCGTGACGAAGTCCAGCGTGCCAGGTACCTTCATACAGCTCTCCTGCGGCCATGACCATCTCTTTGCCGAAGCCGTGAGCGAGCCCGTCGCGCCACAAACCCTCGTAAAAGCTGCCATCTACACGCGTGTATTTGCCTCCCCATGCATTCGGCCATCTTTCCACGAGCCCACATACACTGCGACATCCATTGAGGAGACCTGTTGGGAATTGCTCGCAATTGCAGCCCCGATAACTTTCTTCAGCGCGTTGGATGCAGTGTTAGCTTTTGGGTTGGCAGGGGCAGCAAATTCCATCCGACCGTAGCCATGCCGTCGACCATTCTGGAACTCGCCGTCGTATTTGCTCTTGCTAAAACCGCGGGTAAGCACACCCTTACCATGGAAAACGTCATGCTGATACTCACCTTCGTATCGATCACCACTAACCAACCACCGCTCTTTGCCAATTCCATGCCGTTCGCTTCGTCGCCATTCGCCATCATAAATACACGTGCCGTGTCGCGAGGTAAATACTCCGTGTCCATGCCGAAATCCCTGGTGCAACTCGCCCTCGTACTTGTCCCCATTTGCAAATACGAGCTCACCTTTGCCTTGCCGTATTCCATTCGCCAGCTCTCCTTTGTATACAGCTTGCATGCCGACTTTTCCAGCTTGAAAAAGCAACACCAAGAGGCACTTGCTGTAACCATCCTTGTTTTGTTTCATAATTACCTGCGTCTGGAACACCACAACGCATGAGGCCCGATGACTACTTGTTGTTTGGTCGAGTATCAAATCGACATGACCATTCAAGGCGTTGATATTATACCACAAAATTCAAAAGCAGTGATGGGATATGAACCCAAAACCTTCAATGTAGTTAACCGCCAACGAGAACGGCATCTTTTTTTTCCTTGTGCTTACCGGATTCCATTAACAAGCGGAGCGAGCACGAAAGCTGGCAATTTCGTGCTCGCGGGGTTTTGACGAGCACGAATCTCCAAAACTTGAGCTCCTCCAGACCCGATCTCGTCCGAGGCTTGGTCGTGCGGCAATCTCGCCGAGATGTGCCGAGCTTCCGTTCTCCACAAAACAGATTCCGCAAATAATTTAAATAAACCAGTAGATATCTACTGGTTTCGTTTTTCAAAGCGTTCTACTGGTTTTAATTTATTAATTCTAAGTTTCGTCTACAGTAGTAGTCGGGCTACTGTTGTCGGGCTACGTCGCGTGGGAGCTTGCTGTCGGCGTGTGCGTCATCTTCCGCGCGTCGACTGATACGCCCAGACGAAATGCACTGACTCTCGTCGAATTCTCCACTGGATGTTCTTAGACTGATCCCAGGTTAGCTCTCAAATAATACGTTCGCAAACTGGCGTTGGCGGGCGTTTTAGTACATCATCTGACGGATTGCGAAATGGCAGGACGTTAGCAACACCGCAGGCAACACCAGAGGCAGCAACTATGCATTTTGTCTCGGCGTCTACCGTGAGGCCGCGCCAACAGAACGTTTTGCACCCCGCTGACAACGTAACCAGTAGATCTCTACTGGTTTATTTAAATTCCTCGATTCTGTAAGAGAAGACAAAACCGGATGCAAAACTCTCCCAAAAACGGCTTCAACCCTGATGATACAAAGCCTTGCGCTTTCCCTTGATGCATCACCATCATCCAAAGCTGCATACCGGTATGTACATGTATAAGAATGTCCGCGCTCAAATCCATTCCGTTTCGTTAACACCATTCAGACTCATTGATCACTCTGTCATTGACACTCGGTGGCGTTCGTTCATTCCTGAATTTGCCGCGTCCTGGAAAAGTCTCGACCTGTACCTGTCAGTGATTCGAGGCCATGGTGTTCCTCTCTCGAGCTGTTGTGCTGCTCGCGGCTTTGGCGACTACAAACGCCCTGGCGCAGACGACTCAGTCCAACACGACATCGCTGCTGCAGGCGTTCGAGAACTGCATGGACGGATCTGCCGGTACCACAAGCAGTGGTGGCAACGACACCATCACAGTAAACACCAACTTCTTCGTGGCAGAATCGCCACTGTACGAGGACTACGCCACGGGTCCCAAGGCTCTTATCGACCGCAAACCTGCTGGCATATACTTTGCTACATCTGAGGAAGATGTGGTTCGTGCCGTGACTTGTGCTGTCCACACCGGCCTTGCGCCCGTGCCTCGCAGCGGTGGTCACTCGTACGAGGTGCTGTCATCCATGGATGGGTCGCTGGTCATCGACATGGCCGACATGGTAGACGTCAACCTCGTCTCCGAGAACAAGGAGGAGGGATCGGCCATCGCGACCGTGCAAGCTGGTGCCAGAATCGCTTGGGTGTACACAGAGCTCGACCGTCTCGGAGGATACAACTTCAACGCCGGCACGTGCCCGAGCCTTGGCATTGGCGGACACATTTCTGGTGGCGGCTTCGGCATGGTGGGTCGCCACTACGGACTCGCTGCCGACCTGACCACCGAAATGCGCGTAGTACTATTCAATGGCACGGTCGTCACGGCAACGTCCACGGAGACCGCAGACTTGTACTGGGCCCTGCGTGGCGGCGGTGCCGGCTCCTTTGGCATCGTGACGCTCTTCACCATCAAGGTGTACACAATGCCCGAGGTCTCGGTGTTTAAAATTGGCTTCAACGCGTCGGTGCGAGCCGAGGTGCTGCGCTGGTGGATGGACTACTTCCCGACCGCCGACTCCAAGATGACCACGCAGCTCATAGTGAATCGTTGGGGCGCCAGTCTCACGGGCCAATATCTCGGCAAGAAGGACGAGCTGAACAAACTGCTGAACGAGTCGGGACTTACGAGCATCGGCGGCATCAACTCTGACGATCGTCGCGACAACTGCTCGCAGCTCGCCACCAAGGCCTACATTTGGAGGAGCACTTGCGACGACTTGAGTTCGCTCAACGTCTCGCACCACCTCACGATGGCCGATAAGGACTACAGCAAGACCAAAGGTGGCTACTCGAACTCGGTCATGGACGACGACGGCGTTCTGATTGTGCTGCACTGGGCCGACACGCTGCCGAACACCACGTGGTGCTACATTCAGTTTGAGGCGTACGGCGGCGTCTTCTCTAGTCAAGAGAACGACATGACTCCGTGGAACCACCGCGACGCAGTGTGGTCGGTGCAGATTGGTGTTGGCACCCACAAGGATGAGGCGGAGACGTCTCCGTCGTACCAGTGGATCCGCGGCATCGTGTCGGCTCTGGAGTCGTATCTGGACGGTGGCAACTACCAGAACTACTGCGACCTGGACCTGGGTGAGGACTTTGGCGAACGCTACTGGGGCACGGACAACTACGCTCGACTGCGCGAGATTAAGGCGCAGTACGACCCGCTCGACATTTTCCACAGCGCTCAATCAATTCCGCTGCCGTAAGTGCTTAATCAAGTAAAAGGAGGTGAGAATCACAAGCAGTAGCGAGAGCCATGCTGTAAATAAAAGTTGATGATGCCATCATGCGGGACACGAACAGAGAAAATGGTGATGGAGTTTTTCTGGGCCTTTGTCGGCAGGCACTCGGAATTGTCCACCTTAGCGTCCTGTTTTGTTCAAGATGCTTCATTGCAGCTATGTAGCGATACTACTTTGGTTTTAGAATTCTAAACACAGATGAATCCCTCTTTAGTAATCCCCGAATATGGAATAATCTTCATCAGGAGTTCGAAAGTGCCCCATGACATGCAAGCTCTGTTGTTTTCCTCGGTCGGAATAGGAATATCAAAATGGTCAACATTTCTATTATGATGTGCTTAACCACATAATTTATGCAGTACTCCAAGTGTGGTGTACAAAACAACGCTGATCACGGGCTTTATCGACCCTTTCCGACTTGTTTACGAAAGCTGTAGAACTACGTCGTGATATTTAGCAGGAACCGCGCAACCAATTTTCCACAATTGCCACTGGGGGTGAACCTGCTTAGTATATCGTCTGGAGGTACACCACCTCACCGTCGGATTCACACTCCCGTTCGAATGTAGTGGTGACTCCGACACATGCCTCATCCCGAACCCGAACTCATCGATTTGCAGATACATAGCACCCAGCTCTTGAGTGTGTGCGTCACGCACTGCAGCTTCTGCACACTGAAAAGGGTGTATTTTGTCGTGGCAATCTACTCACTGTATTTGCACCCTCCGGTCGTTTACGACATAGGTACCATTAAGTAAATGAAGCTTGGCTTGACTAACGTAACGAGTCGTCTGTGTTCCGCCTACGTTGTTATAACTGTAGGTTTTTCATGGAAACGCGATGCCGGTCGATTAGTCGCTCTCTCCTTGTCTTTTGACTTGCTCTGCTTCAGCCGACCCAGTTCCTTCAATATATCCTACTGTTGTTAAATGCATGCACGACGTGCAGGGGTCTTCTAAAAGAGCAGGTGACGCATGTACCGTACGGTATTTTATGACCTTTGAGTAGTCGAATGCAATATTTCACTCCATTCAAATTCAAATTGGCGCGCAAGCGTCGGTCTTTCCGCCACTTCTCCTACCTTGTTCCTGTGCGTGGACTTCGCTGCCAGCGTAAGGTAGCTGCTAGCTGCTATCGCATCACATCGTCCCAACGCACGCTTTGCTGTCTCTCTATCACGTGCTAGCAACATGACCAAGTGCAAGAGAACCGCATCGATTTGGAAGGAGTACAAAATTGTCAAGGAAATGGAGCACGGACAGTACCCCAACGTGAATTGCAGGCACTGCAACGAACCTCTACAACGTCCAACCATCACGAGCGCTGATGAAGCACATCGCAGACAATTGCAAGACCGTTCCTCGCAGTATCCAGCTGGAATACAAGGCAAAGGTAGACCAAGTCAAGCGCCTTAAAGCCCGTGCATTTGCTCAGCCACAAACAAACAATCAGGTTGTTTTGAGTGCTGGTTCACCTCGGGGAGTTAGCGAGATTGATGCAGCGGAGTTGGATCGTTTCAAGATGCAGATCGCAACTACTTATTATCGGGTTGGATGGCCATTTCACGCTATCGACATCCGTGAAGTGCGTCAGCTATTGAGTCGGTACTGCCCGATGATATAAATACCGCACCGACAAGATCTGGCCGGGCCGCTTCTATACAGAGCATTCAACATTGAAAGGGAGGAGGTGGCGTACGAATTACTTGGCCACCAGTATGTGGGGGTTGTATCGGACGCAGAACTACCCCAGGAACAGCAACATGGAATGGGGGACACGCGAGGTGACTCAGCATTGGGGTGACATGTACCCATTTGAAGTGGTGGAGGAGTGGGCGGTGATCTAACGGTTGGTCTCCGACGCGAATGACTGACGGTAGCCGGCTAGCTGCATTCCTGGTGGGGATAGTTAAGTCTCAGTGCGTATTTCATCAGCCGACGTGGTGCCGTAATTTATTAAGTAAGCTATTTACCTCTTGATGCACGTGCATGCACGACTGTTTTTCATGCATTTCGTGCATGCACGTAACATCAGTAAAATATCCATGTCTTGACGTGGCAACGCCTCACGTGCGCTTTTCTCGCTTAAACGCCACTTTAGCCCTGCGGGTTGCGAGTATATACGTTATGTCGTTTTCGTTGTTGTTGATGGCACTGCTGCCGAGCAGATTGCGAGTTAGATGCCAGAACAGGAAAAATATATATTGACATAACACCGCAACTTCAAACAGTCGTGAATTGGACAACGATGTACTTCCCGGCCCAGGCTTCTGAAGCATGATCACCGAATTGGGTTTTATTCAGTCACCACATCCGAGCCACTTCTCATCAAGTGGATCACACGCAGGACCAACACCCCTTTGAATTTGCAGGCGACGCAACGCGATGTAGTTCTCGTCTGCGAGACACATAATAACCTGGAACCGTGCTGTAGCAGATTCCAGTGCTATTGTGAGGGGCTTGACACTGCCGAAAAAGCTTTCCTTCGCATATTTCAACCGTCTCCTTTGCTGGAAAGGCCAAGAATGTTGCCTTGTCGACTGCTGATTCTTGGCATATGGACGGAGCGAAATTATTAAATGCTTTTTGGGTGGCAACGCTGCCTAGGAATGAAGTTATAGCCAAACTTGAGTCTTGTGTGTCATTCTTGAGGCACGTTGCTGCTGGGGTCTGTAATAAAGCATTGATTCGACAAGAACTGTGATTTAAATGGCATGGCCCGACAAAGCCATTGCAGCAGACAGCACTAGGCCGAAAAACAACAAATTCGACGAGGTTTTGCAGCGCCGACATGTCAGGTACTCGCTCTAGTACAGGCAAAACTACTAAAACCACTCGACTCAACTTGGGCACGCGATCCAAAATTGGCAGCTCACGCAGGCGCATTATCCAGCCGAGAGATAGACTTTGAACTGAGATATTCCTGTGAAGTATGGAATGCGTTCGAGATTGTATTGAGTTCCAAGGTGAAGCCATGACAGCCGAGGCATGTCGCTGAATAAATCTTCTGGAAGCTCGAGCAAGTTCTGACTGCCATATTTCCCCTCAATTTGACTTCACCAAAATTCAATCCAAGAACAACGGTTACAAAAGCAAATCCTAGACAAGAAAACATTCAAAACCCACATCATCTCAAGGTGCCCGAACTCTTTCGCCCAGTCAGGAAGAGTTTGCGTGTTCGTATAGATGAGCTGGCTGGTATGTTGCCACAAAAATACATTGATGAGTTAGTTATCGACAACAACACCTGAATATAAAACATGGAAATCATACATGGCCCTCAACCCACGACACAGCCGAAGCTCCTCAGGCCACTCCAGCAACTGACGATTAATCACTTGCAGCGACCTCAACATCCCAGACGCTGCCAAAACCTTCACGATCTCGAATGCATCCACCGGAATCTGCATACGTTTTTGGGGCCAGATTAACATCGATAAGGATCAAGCAAGGACAATATTCATCGCTACTGTCCCATTGGTGAGCATACACCACACATTCCGAATATGGAGAACATACTCGTGCAGAATCTGAGATTGCCTTGTGCGTGGACAGCAGCACGACGAGGCTGAACGCCACAAACACAGCGGCGACTCCTTTTGGGACGGGATTCTGAGAAATCGGAACAATCCTCCTGATCACCCCAGAAGCAAAATCGCGGTGACGAGTCCATATGAGCACTTGAAGAACGCGCTCGAATCGGTAGCAAAATGCCAAGTTCATGCTGATGCGCAATGCAAAATCCAGCAGCGAGCTAATGCGAAGCGAATCGAAGTTTACTCGAAATAGTGCAACTGTCGATGGGTCTGCAAACGATCGAGCAAGGCGCTCAAAACTGCCTGGTGGAAGCTTCTCAAGATACGTGAGGTAAACGTCTCGATCAAAATCGAAAGTATTGTACGAGTATACAAGTGTCACGATTGGAAAGAGAACTGCTGCAGAAAAGTCGAACCTGATGGACAAGCATGAACATACACAAACAGAAATTTATAATCAGTTAACATCGACCATCTGGGAAGTACTTCGAAGTAATGTACTGTACGAAGCACCTCAAAACTTACGCAGTCAATAAACACCTCTGTCAACGCTGAAAACCGGTCCGTCATCACATTGACAACGACGGACAAAGAATTTATAGCCAGAAAGCTCGCAAATCCGTAGGTAAGGCACGTTGGACTTCCGTTTATCAGCAGCTGTCGGAGCATTATTGACTCCATTGCCAAAGTCACCTAATTTAAGAAATGCATTCTGCGTGTATTATTTTGTGCGCCAGTTAGTTTCATTGAAGTGTCCAGGTTGCAAATTCAAGAAAATAAACACGTACCCATCGTTTACGATTTCCCCTTCGAAGGATGTGAGCTCATGCCAGAGATGAAGGCCATGGCTGTATTTCGGAGCTATCGAGCCCAATCATCGAAATTATCTCTGCCTTGAAGTAATCCATATAGTCGCATGACTGATAATCCCAGAGCTGAACAAATTGCGCGCCAGAACAGCATTCGAACTGTCACAAGAAAATAGCAACCGCCTACGACTACCAGTCCTATGGCCCCAACTAAGGTCATCCGCGGATTGGCATCAGTGATAAGCCAAAAATCACCATTATCGTACGCCCCTGTGTCCGTAAGTACATTTGCCGCCTCGTTTAGTGCCAGTGCTAAGAAGATGATGAGCAATACCGTCCACACAATACACACCACTAGGATTATCAACATTAGAAGCCCAAGGACACCAAAGGCTTCGCAAAATAAGAGAGGTCCACCATGTTTCCGTCCTAGAAGTCGTTGGCTTTCCGCCTGAAGCTGTTTAACAGTCGGCCCCGTCGGAAGAATTCGGCTGGATTTCACTGGACTTCCGGTAGTCGTGGGGACTTTCACAAGTTCGTGAACATCCGAAGACGTTCGTTCTCCTGCTGGCTTCATACCATTAACCTGACCATCGAGAGGGGCGATCGCCGTACTTTTGGCGAACACTCCCATAGCAAATCACAAAACTCGCCCTCAGAAGTGAAGTGGGGCAGCAACAGTGTTGGTGCAGTCAAGTGATATTTCTGCCTGCCAACGTTTCAACGAAAATACACCACCGCCATCATTTGTATTTGTCCCCTGCGGCAACTCCCCGAAAGTAATTCAGTCGCAGGATTAACCAGCACATCCTGCAAACATACTGGAGGCAACTCCGTCCTGTAACAGCATATCCTCCGTCATGGCGCTCAGCGCAATGACATCATCTTCATACGAGTCGATGACGAGGTTTGTGAGCAGCCCGATATCATCCTGTTGTAGGCCAGAAGCATAGTCCATGCGTTTGGGAACGACATGGACGCAGTTGTGCATGACGCAGCCAGATAGCGAAATCTCTGAGTCGGGGGAATCCGTTTGAGCACACTCCAACCGGTTTCATCGGTGTACATACCCGAGAGTTCGCCAACTGCATGTGACACGGACCTCCACACAAACGCCAATTGATCTCGTTCCACGTAGCGACGCATGACTAGTGTGGCATCCAGCCAAATCTCGACTCCGCTGCGATGGCATTGGGTGCGATACTTCATCGCAATTGTATTATCTGGTCGCTCCATCACTCCTTCATACGAGTGATAGCTGTTCTTCCGATATTGCCGTCTGACAGCATGCCACATGGCCGAAGACGCGCGCTCCAAGTCGAACGGGATGACCGTCACATCTTGTAACTCAGCGTACAGCTCCTCCTGGTCATCCGGTCCACTTCTTGTCTTCACGTACGCATGTCGAAAGGAATCATCAACACTCGTCTCCAGTCCAGTCTGCTGAAACACACCGTCCATCTGTGCGTGCAGACCATCCAGCTCACTCAAAAACAGCTCGTACATCCCACTCATATCCTCTGCAGCAGTCAGCAGTTTGCAACCTCCAAAACTCTCGCTCCTCACCGTCACGTCGGGCTGCTTCTTCAGCATCTGCTCCAGCCGCTTGACCAGAGCGATCTGCCCTTCCAGCACTTCTTTCAGCCTCTTGTTCTCCCTCTCTGACCTGTCCCGGCCTTCCGCCTGTCGGTCCGCAATGCGTCTCCACACTTTTGCTACGGCTCGAATTGTTCCTGTGTCAAAGTTCACTCTGGAGCGTCTCTGGGTCTGCAAATTGCTCAGTTGGGTCTCCAGCTCCACTGTCTTCCTGCGTAGATGGGCCAACTCGCTCTGCAGTCGCTCCCGCGACGGGTTGCGCATTTTTCCCGTCCTAGATCCGAGGCTCTTCTTCCTGCCTGATTTTTACGTGTTGACGGCGCCCTGGCGGTAGCAATTGGTATTTTATTATCTGCAGACGCTGCTGATTGGGTTGCTGGTGTGTGGAAGAGCGTGGAGGTCTCTAACAGGCGCAAAAGCTCCGTCGCCTCCTCGGGCGTTAAATCGGTCGGTTCTGCGAAGTTTGACGAGCTGAAACGGGCACTGCAGACGTCGGCGGGGGCCGCGAAGACACTCGATCGAACCGCCAGCGAGTTGCGGTCGTGGACGAGGTCGCGGATCGGCGCGATGAGGTCTGGGGGCTCTCCAGGGGCGGCGCAGCGGACGCGTCCGGACGCTCGGGAATGTTCTCGCGCGTCATGTTGAAGAAAGTATTGCAAATTAAAGTTCAAGATGAATACATTACAGGATAGTTTTTTTGGGGATATTTCATTAAATTTTAACCGTTGAGCTGACACGGAAAGTGCGCTGGCGTTTTTCAATGGTATTTTAAAAACACTCAAGGTGACATGGGGTGTAAAAATACCTTTCAAGGGTGCACGAAGCATAATCCTGTGCGTGCAATAAACTGAATTGGCATAAAAAGATTGGTTTGCCATGGGAGTGTTAAGAAATGGGACGGCAATTACATCAAGCTATGAACATGCCAACCCCACAAGCTCGCCGGGTAGCCCACAGCTTTCGCAGATTCATGGTTTGATAAAATTCGCCACGACACGCAAAAGCTCTGCGAAGCTCAGCCAAGTTTTTCCAACGGGACCGACAATCGAACAGCTGAAACTTAATAGTAGACGAGTTTTGGGACGTCAAAACAGCGGGTCACTATCATTTCATGAGGCTTTTGGTGTGCTCGGCTTCCCGATGCTATTCGTCTTGGTAATTTGCGTTACGTGGACTGCGTGGTTAGTGTTTTTGGCGCTGGCACCAAATAAGGCGGCAAATGTGTTAATGCACACAAGTGAGTACGACAACGGCGATTTCTGGTTGATTAGTGACTCGAACCCGGGAATGATACTCGCTGGAGCCATTGGGCTAATGATTGTCGGCAATTGCTACTTGGTCGTAATATTGCGAATGGTTTTGTGGCGGGAGAAGCTGTTTAGTACGGCTTATGCCACTCATTCAAGCACATGGTGTTCTTCAGGTCGTTGGTCATTGCGGTGGTTTGGCTTATTTGAGCCACACTATAGACGTGTTTACACGATGTGGAACGAGCTTGCGTCTTTTGAAGGGAAGTATCGGAAAAGATGGGTATGTGCTGTTCATTATCTTCAGTCGCATCATTAGCATTTTCATTAAAACCATGGTATGTGAACATATAGAATGCATTTCTCAAGCTAATCGACTTGGCTATGGAGACGGTCATGCTTCGGCAATTGCTATCGAGCGGAAGCCCCTCTAGCCTTACGTATGGATTCACAAGCTTTTTAGCTGTGAATGCGTTGTCTTGCGTCGTCAACGTATTGACAGACCGGTTTTCAGCGTTGACAGAAGTTTTCATCGACTCTATGTACGTTTTTGAACCAAGCTGCAACTTGGTCAACAAAAACACTAACTGTCACGCTGCATGCTTGTTGTACAGATTTGACTTAGGAGCTGCAGTTCTCTTCCCAATTGTGACCCTGGTATACAGCTACTACAACTTTGACTTCGACCGCGAGGTATACCTCATGTATCTGCAGAAGCTGGGGCCCGGCAGTTTTGAGCATATTGCTCGCTCGTTCGTGGATCAATCGGAAGTCGCTCTCTTTCGTGTCAATTTCGATTCGCTCCGAATCGATTCATTGCTTGGCTTCGCTCTACGCATCAGCATGAATTTGACGTTTTGCTATCGGTTCGAGCGGGTCCTTGAGGCGATTCTTTGGACTCGGCATCGAGAAAGAATTATCCAGCGAAGTATGCTCCCCAGTTTCGATCCCGCTTTACAGAGCCCGGTGCCAAAAGGTGTTACGGCTGTATTTGTGGCGTGCAGTCTAGCTGTGTTGTTGTCTGCTAACAAAGCGATAGTAGATTCCTCGGCATTATGCTCCGCATACCCAGAGTGCGTAGTGTACGCACATCAATGGGAAACCACCGATAAGAATTGTCCGTGTCTGATCCTTATCGATGTCGACCGCGCACCTAAAACGTATGAGGAATGGGTCAATCCTGTCGACGCTTATGACAAGGTGAAGGCTCTCGCTGAATCAGGATTGTTGAGGTCCTTCCAAGTGATAAACCGTCAATTGCTCGAGTGGCCTGAAGAGATACGCAAGTGTCGTGACCTCAAGGCCATGTACGTCATAGGATGCAGTGAATCAAGTGTGTCATTTGTGTTGCTCACTTGCGTTGCGCATGGTCCTAAAATTTTTAGCCAACTAATGTACACAAGTACACAGCACATCCCAAGCTGGACGAAAGAGCTACTGAAACTCGAGACAATGTGGGTGTGAATATTTGTGTTTAATTTTGATGTTATTTTGTCTTATAATCGGTGTCCGTATCGACGCAGTCAAATCGAAGGCAAGTATGGCCATCAAAACCTGAGGAATCTCCCGGAAGACCTCTTCAGCGACTTGCCACAACTATCATTGATACACCTCGGAGTCCACGAAAATATCGATCACCTCCCACCCTTTACAGGAGTTCCCCGTCTACAAAGTCTATCTATTGCATGGCTTACCCAGCTGCGCGAGCTCCCGGCTTTCGATCATGTACCTGCGCTAAGTCGTCTCATCCTGTCGCTTCTACCTAGTTTTGAACAGCTACCGGATATGTCGCCGCTACAAAACCTCGTTGAGTTTGTCGTACTCCGGCCAAACCATATCTGCTGCAACGGGTTTCGCGGTGTTTGTGATCTAAGCTACATCTCTTGTCAGAATTATCCCTTAGCAAATGTCTCCGGAGCGACTTGCTTGAAAAATGACACGAATCCGAATCTGGCTGTGACTCCATTTCTAGGTCATAGTGCGACCGAGAAGATGTTCAAGAAGTTCGCACCATTTATTTGTGGGGTGTCTTCGTTTGACTCTACGGAGTACCTTACCTTCCCTTCTAAAGACACGATCGAGATATGCGACGGCAAGCCATTTCGACAGTGCTTTCTTCCTGGCAACAGAACCGGAATTTGCTACAACACACGATTCGCGGTACTTTCTTGTCTCACAGATGACAGCTACATTGCGTTACGACGGCTACAGATTGAAAGGGGGTTGGGCCTAAATGTGATCTCATCGAAGAGCAATGGCTTGGCTGTAAAGGTTGAGGGTCATTCTCAGCTCTGTAAGCAAGTACATTAATCATCTCGGCTATCATCTCCAATGAATCCCATGTCAAATTCAAACCCGACTCGTTAAGAAAAACGTATCGCTCATTTTCAACGAAAGCGGGATCTCAAGACGCACTGACGCACAACCTGCCTGGCACTGGGATATTGAGTATCCTTAGTGTGATAATATCATTATATCGCCTACTAATGTCTTAAATAGGCCTTTTCAACGGAAATGGCGAATGTAAACGATGTTGAACAATGGCAAGAGCGTTGCTCTTATCTCCAAAAGATTGTGAAATTCATCAGTGCCAATCGAGATTATCAATAACATTGCTTTGGTGCTGTTGCGAGCACGATGGTGTATTTGAATAAGTATAAACTGATCACCACAGAACATGATAAACACAAATAAAATTGCGTCGTTGCGCAATCGCACAAATAGGGACTCACTGGTATCAGTGAGACAGTCTTGGGTATTTTCAACTCGTGGTATCCGTCAAAAATACCTTATGGCGATGCATTCGTGAGTTGTGGATGGCGTAATGAGGGTCTCAAAGGCGTCGAGAACAAAACCAATGAAGGCGTCAGAAAATGTGCCCAGAGACAAGAATGAGACCCACACAGACTTGCCTAGCTACCACGCTCCTTCCGAAGTTTGTCGGGCGACAAAATCCATCATGTATAATGTGCCTAAGCTGAATCAAGTTTTCCCAGCAGGACCAACAGTCAACGAGCTGGAGCTTGAGGTCAAGCGCAATGCCAAAACAAAGTCCAGCAGAACACTCTCGTTTACTGACGCTTTCGGTACCCTTGGCGTCCCGATGCTATGTATCCTGATAAGTTGTATTGCATGGACGGCATGGCTTATCTTCTTAGCTCTAGCTCCGAATAAGGCGGCAAATATGCTCATGGGCACTGGGGCATATGATAATGGGGAATTCTGGATGGTTAGCGATACCAATCCACGGATGACGTCGGCGGGAGCTGTAGGTTTAATTATCGTGGGCACTTGCTATATGCTTGTGACATTACGAATGGTGCTGTGGCGCGAAAAACTTTTCAAAGCAGGCTCTCGTAAGCACCGAAGTGCATCGAAGGGCAAGTTATATCGGTGGCTAGGCGCGTTGGGCCCAAGTTACAAACGCAGCGTTGATTTCTGGATTGAGCTCACATCTTTCCAGGGAAAAATCGTAAGCGATGGGTGCGTGCGGTGCTTCTTGTTGATTCTGTTTGTGCCTTTGCTTTAATACTCGTTAACTTTTACTACCGTAGAATGCATTTCTCAAGCTGATCGATCTCGCGATGGAAAGCATCATGCTTCGTCAACTACTCTTAAATGGAAGCCCTAGCAGCCTTACGTATGGATTCGCAAGCTTTCTGGCCATAAATTCTTTGTCTTGCGCTGCCAACGTTTTGACAGACCGATTTTCAGCGATGACAGAGGTCTTTATTGACTCCATGTATGTTTTGGCTGGGGAGTATCACTATCGCGTTGCTCTATGGCAACACACTCAAATTATTTAACCATTTATTGTTTGTCCTGCAGCTTCGATTTGGTTGCAGCAGTTATCTTCCCAATCGTGACTCTCGTATACAGCTATTACAGCTTCGACTTTGATCGAGACGTCTATCTAACCTACTTGGAAAAGTTACCACCCGGCAGTTTTGAGCATATGGCTCGGTCGTATGCAGACCCATCAGAGATCGCACTGTTTCGTGTGAACTTCGATTCTCTTCGTATTAGCTCGGTCTTAGATTTCACGCTTCGTATCAGCATGAACCTAGGTTTTTGCTATCGATTCGAGCGTGTCCTTGAGGCGCTCATCTGGACTCGTCACCACGAATATGCTTTTGGACTGATGAAAAGGATTGTACCTTCCGAGACAACGCCGAATGCGGTACCAAAAGTGTATCGGCAGTTTTTTTGGCTTTCAGTCTGGTTGTGCTGCTGTCGACTCATAAGGCGATGTCAGACTCGAAGAAAATGTGCTTTCGATACCCGGAGTGTGTGGTGTACGCTCATCATTGGGAAACGAGCGATGAAAATTGTCCATGCATCGTTTTAATAGACGCCGTATTCGCACCAAAGACATATGAGGAGTGGACTGATCCCGTGGATGCTTTCGATAAAGTGAAATATTTGGCAGCTTCTGGCATGCTAAAATCGCTGCAGTTGATCAATCGACAGCTGCTGGAGTTACCCGAGGAGCTTCGTCTTTGTCAGGGTTTAAAGACCATGTAAGTTATTCACATTTTTGGTTATTTGATATTATCGGTACAAATGTCGTTCATACTTTCTTGTACAGCCAGCTGATCTATACCAGTACGCAAAGTCTTCCTGCCTGGACAAAAGAGTTTGAGTATCTTGAGACAATGTGTGTCATAATATCTTTGAGCTTGTTTCTTATGTTTGTCTGAACGTAGTTTTTGAATCGTTTGTCGATGCAGTCAAATTGAAGGAAAGTCTGAAAGACAAAACCTGATCGAATTACCGGAGGACCTCTTCAGTAATATGCCCCGGCTATCGATGGTCCACCTCGGAGTCCAGTCGAACCTCAAGCGACTTCCTCCTTTAAGTGGAGTCCCTCATCTGCAAACACTTTCTCTGGCCTGGACACCTCTACTGTACGACCTCCCATCATTCGATCTTGTCCCGAAACTCAGTCGATTGCGGCTCGCAATAGTACCAAGACTGGAACGCATCCCCGACTTGTCACCGCTTCAAAACCTTGTCGAGTTTGTTATCTATCGACCGTGTCGCGTGTGTTGCAATGGGTTCGTGGATTCGTGCGACTTGGATCACATTTCATGTCGAAGCAATTCTCTATTAAACACTCCCACAGCCACCTGTTTAACGAACGAATCGAGTCCCACTGAGACCGCGACGCCATTTCTGGGAAGCGTTGCAACGAAAAGTGCGTTCGAAAGGTTTGCGCCATACCTTTGCCAAGAAACCCCGTTCGACCAAGTGAACTTTTTGACGTTCCCAACGAAAGAGACCATCGAAATGTGCGACAGCACACCGTTCAAACAGTGCCAGTTCGCTGACGGCTTTGTTGGCATCTGCTTTAACACGCGATTTCAGGTCTTGTCGTGTCTCCCTGATCCAAACTATATGGCGTTGCGGCGTCTGCAGATTGAAAAAGGCGTTGGACCGAAATGCGACCCCATCGTGGAAAAGTGGCTCGGGTGTGACTAGTCAACCTGCTGAGAGTGAAGCACCCGAAAAAGTAAAAGCTTAACTCTGAAAAAAGTCATCGATACTGGGCGATGCATGTTGTGTCATGGTATTAAAGTAATATGCTCAGTCAGACGTTGTGGATGCCATGCGAACTAGTGTGACAAATCCCCACCTCTATAGTGTGATAATCGATCTAGATACACCTACTGTAAGAAATTATTACCTAACGGTTTCAATTTTAATTGTCTCTATAGTTTGTTCTATCTAATACTTGATACCACTAGCGATCATTTCATTTGTGCTCGTATGCAGGTCCCCATTGTAATTATTTTTGTCTACTCCTCTAAAATGACAAGACCATCTCACCCTACATGTACTTGCATCGCATCAAGTCATTCAAGCACCTTCCTATTGCTTTTATAAACAAAAAAACTCGGGACCTCCTGTAAATTTCTCACGCCAACATCTACATTTTACCAGAAGACGCATAAAACATACACAAAGTTGACCCGACCTTGTCGTGATCTAATTCACCAGCTAATTCATCGCCATCATTCCAATAACGGAGCCGTCTTCCCTCCATCCGGCACAACTCACTTCTAGCCGTCGCTGCGCCCGCCACAGAGCCCCGTTGTCGCCGCAAGAGCTCGCATCGTCTCCGCCATCAAGTGGAGAGCAGGAAACAGCCCCTAAGTCGCCCTTTCACGCCACTTAAATCGCCAGAAATTAGCGATGGACGGGGACGGACTCGCCATGCCCTCGGACTTCCTGCAGGACCTCGACTTTTGGCTCCAGGACGACGAAGTGCCGTCTCCCATGACGCAAATGGGAAATTCAGATGAAATGCAGCAAAATGCAGCAATTCCGGGCTTCCAGAGTGGGGTTTTGACGCCTACAGCGGCGTCTACGGGTCCAGCACAGGCTGATTCAGGAAGCTTCGTGGAGGCTCTGTTGGAGGACGCACAAGCTCTTTTAGGACATTCTACAGCTTCCCCAGTGGGGAATGGAGTACAGTCGACACCTTTGCAGCCTCAGAAACGGGCTGGAACGCGAGATACGGCCAAGAAGAGCAGTGAGAAGCCTCCAAGGAAGGGGAGACCTCCAGCTGCTGCTAGTACAGGGACGACGCTGTTGGAGCCACAGAAGAAGAAGAGCAAGACCAATAAGAGTACGAGTCAGAGACAGAAGGAGGAGCTAGCGTACCTCCGTTGCAAAGCCGAGCAACTCGAGACGGAACTGGAGACTTTGAAGCAGAAGCAGCAAAAAGAACTGGAGAGGCAGCAGAGAAAGCTGGAGCAGGAGCAGAATGAAGTGTTTGCGGCGGATTTCGTGGAGGATATGGCGACGGCGTTGGTGACGAGGAATTTGGATACAACGTTTGCCCCTCCTGTTCAGCAGGAGGTGTCGCTCTGGGAGCGAATTGCGAAGAGACAGAGAGAGGAAAAGGCGAAGTCCGAGGTGGAGAATGCCAAGCTGCGTGAGATGGTGCAGAGCCAGATGCGGTTAGTAAAGAGCTTTGAGAGGTTACTACGAAAACGTCGGGTACGGAAGCAACTATCAGTCTGGGGGTTGGCCATACAGAAGCTGATCGATTTGTTATGGTTGTTTGGAACTGCAGATTTGGGACCAGCTTCAGGAGAAAAAAATAACCAGAACGGCGTTGAAGGTCAAAATGAAGATCAGACGCTCGAGGAAATGCTGCGCGAAGTGAACGCGAGATACCCACTGGTCGATGCGCTCCTCAAAGAGCACGGTCTAGGCGAATCGGACCCGAGGGGGATGTTGGAGACGACGCCTCGATGAAATATTCGTCGACGGAGGGTATGTACCTCGAGTTCAAAGAGAAAAGTTCATGCCATTCGACTATAAGACTATGGACGACGTCGTGTGGCGATCTTTTGGTGAAGGGAAACTCAAACTTGGGGACACTGAGCTGGTGATCCTCAAGCACACTGACGACTTGCTGTTCTCGAAGTTTAATCTTCCATTGTCACGCAAAGGCGCAGCATCTAGCAAAAACAAGGACGTGGAAAACGCGGAGATGGTATCGGTCATGAAGCGGTTCCAGGAGAGTGGTCGTGCTGTGTACGTCTGGTGCGCCAACCTGTGCGTGCTTCATCCACAGAGCACTAGCAGTTCACCTGCGCTCCTCGTACAGAAAGGATGCGCAACTGCAGCAAAGGCAACTTTGCCAGACGGTTCCTCTGGTTGTGTTGTGAGAAGCTACACAAGCTCCACGCCCACTATTTCGAACGAATCTTCCGAAGGGAGCTCCGAAGAAGAGCAGGCGCAGCACCGCGAGGTGGGCCTGCTTACAGAAATGATATTTACTGCGTACAAGCAGAGTCGTCAAAGTATCACCCAGACACTCGAGAATCTATTGCTGGATGAAATGATGATGAAGAACTCAACTTAACATCAACAGCAGAGACTGACAGCAGCACATGGGCAGTCGCGACGAACGCAGCAAGCAATCGTCGTGAACGTTTGGCCAAGCTGGACCATCAACAGAAAGGCCCAACGTTGTGCTTTGTGGCACGTAATCGCTAGAAGAAGTCTCAGGTGTGTGCTCAGTGCAAGCGCCACTACGCAAACGGGCACGGAGGAAACTTGCCTGGATCTTTTCGATCCCATGATAGCAAGTGGTGGTACCTGCTTCCAGTCACGATGGAGACGGTCGAAACAGAATTTCTAGTGAAAGCAGCTCTATGGTTTTATCGGTCAAGTACTTTGAGAATCCGCGTGTGCAGTGTTTCCATGGCGTATTGCTCAGTTTACAACTGCTGCGTGGACCGCCACGCAAGCGCGAGTTGTCCAGACTTCGTCTATTGTGATAAAAGTGGTCTTATCCATGACAAGAGCGCATCTCGACACGGTTCATGCGGCTCGTATTCGTCACGATTAGCGTGCAAGAAGGGACTGCGAGTAGGTAAGGCTGACGATCACCTGGCGCTGCATTCGGAACGAAGGGTGGTGAATCACTACCCTCTGTTCCGATTACACCACCCTCCGTCCGAATACAGCGCACAGAGATGCAAACGTACGAATGCTTACCAAAATGTCTGTGTCTGTTAATGCAGAGTCTGCATTGCAGACCATGTGATAGGCATTTGCGCAAGCGGAGCGAACAGCAGTCAAACAGGTCATGACTCACGAGCGTGAAGCAGAAGCAACGCCCATGCGGCGGCCTCCAGGCTGGAGGAGTCCAGTCCCAGTACGTGTCGAGTCTTTCTCGGCTTGAGGTATCGCACAGAAGCGTCTTCAGCACGAGCAGCAGAAGGACATTGAATTGTACTGGACCCCAGCGTTGCCGCACGCACCAGTGACTCCGCATGTACCAACGATTTCTCCCCGAGACTAATACAAGTATGGCGCAAATATTTTGTGGGAGTACTTACAGCGAGGAGACGATCGGCCGAGGCCCCAGTCATGAGCGTTCCAATACCACTGCATCGGTAGCCGCCGGAATTCGCCGACGACTGCACAACTCACGTCAATTGTCCAAAATGGTTGGCCGCACAATCGTAAGTTGCCGCAATCGACTCGATCCAGGCGATAGGCAAGTGTCATAAGCGAAGGCGAAGCACTAAGAATTCAAAGGCGACATACTTTCCCAGATTGTTTTGGCTGAAAAGGTTTGTGGACGGTGCCGGTGGGTGGCTTTGAAATGAAATTCCGACGTGCCCAGCTTCCTGTCTTGAGCCTGCATCGGGAAGCTGAAACTCAAGCGATTAAGTAAGCAAGCACACCATTGCGATATCTCATTCAGCAGCGCGGACAGCCGAGAAAGCACGACTGCGGATGATGACTCCGGTGGGTGGTCCCGTCAAATTGCGTCAGGAAACGATTGCTTTACGAATTCTGGAGCTCATCTTATGTGCCAAGCAGATGTTCGTCAACGAGCTCCTCGACCGGCGGATCAGCGACACGCGTAGTTTAACATCGGCACCACCGCGCAAGGACGCATCCCCACCCGAGTGCTACTACCAGCCTCGAAGTACAGTAGTGAATTTCTTATCTGGTGAGGTGTCTAGTGCTGCGATACCCATGGCTTGGTCACATGCATTGAATATGTGAGCAAGCGTCAACTTGGATAGTCGATGACTATGTACTGAATCCGGCATTCAGCTTCGGACAACGCGCCTGTCGTTTACAGAGACGTTGGAGCGTTTGGATAGCAGACCGCAGACCCGCACCGAATTGACTCGTCTGCTTTCGTCGCCACTGCGAGTTGCGCAACAAGTGTCGAGTCCCAGTCGTACAGTACGGTGCGAATCGCACTCGCACTGCGATTGCTTTCGGGGTACCGACAGCCAGCGACGGGCTCCGAGTCCCACGAAATCAGTTTCGAGCTGGGTCGAGTGTGGCTGGCGTGCAGCCAGCCAAGATGCAGGTTCAGATGTGAAACATTTGATGTGTCCGTAAGTCGCGTCGACTAAGGCGCCGTCGCATCGTGGCAATGTTGGCAATGTTGACGTCCACCACCTGCTTGATGCAGCATGCTGTACGTACCATCGCTGGGATAATGAACGTGAAACTTCGCATCGATTCAGTCTTTCGTGGTAGCCAACGGTGTGTTGGCTGTGCCATTTGACACAACCCTGTCGGTAAGACGTGGTTGCCATTCACAACTTGCCGAGGATACGGCAATTCTCTGTCCAAACTCCCTGCTGGGTCTGGAGAAAATACAGAAAAGAACGCAAAGCCAATGAGCTTAATGACCCATGAGTCAACGAGGTTTACTGGACGATAGGATGTTTTAATAGCAGAGTCCGGCGCGTTTGGAGTGACACGCAAATTTGACGCAATACGGAATTGATTGTAATAACAAGGAGCGGCAGCGTACACTTGGAGAAGTGAGGATGGAGTTTTATTACCACGGTGCAGGAGCCGAACGCCGAACGCGTCCGAAGGTAGTCACGTGAGGAGCCTACATGGATTACGGATGGCTCGTGGACCTCGTTGGCCGTCTGCATGGAGAGTGAAAAGGCGTTGTCATGGTCCATCGCAGTGTTGCCACAGTTATTATAACAACGTCTGAATTTTCACGGGGAATGGGGACCCGACCCGCCGATTTGCCACGCGGTGTCCAGGCGTCGCGTGTGAAATCGACAGCTTGTGTGCTCACGCCGGCCAACCATTTCAACAACGTGGGGCCCGGTCAACTCGGACAGCTTCTACACCCCGGCGGGTTTTCATCGGCTTGGCTTTGCCGCTCGTCGAGAGGGATAAACAGCATCCAGCTGCCGTGCTGCTTCTGTACGAATGCACTTATCTCCCGGCATGGAGCACTTTGTCAGCTTGCAGTTGTCGTCTGGTCTCCGCTTGCCAATAGCTGAGACCGGACTCCCAGCAGCTCCTATAGGAAGAGTTTCAGACGTCAGGCACCCATGAGGTGCGTGCATCTCTGACGTTGTGCCACCGCGATTTTCATTTTGAACAGCGGGGTCGAGCCCCGCGTGACAAGCGAAAAAGTAGCCTCGCCCCATCCTTCCATCTCCCCAGCCGGCGAGCCAAATCGCTCGGGATTATGCGATTATGGTGCGGGCTGTTCGCAATCGCGTGCATCGGTGGATACCATTCACTGGATAGCCGTGGCGAAGGATCAAGAGGTTGGACTTTTGACCGAAAAGGAGATATGATCGACAGGCAAATATTATTAGATTAGAGGACGCGAAAGCTCGATTAGAAGCAACAGCGGTGACCTTCCTCCTGTAAATAGAGAAAGGCATGCGGTTTGCATACATTTTTTTATCTTGTTGTCAAGTCTTCTATGCTCGTGTACAACCACTCGCTCCAGATCTGCCTATCTCTAAACACATTCATCCAAGACGAACTGCAAACGGATGCGTGGTGATCGTGGCCAGCACACCGGTCTGTATTGTCTGAAATAAAGACATCGACATTTGTTTGAGCTATGAGAAGCGCTCCGCCAGCAAATACTAGGACGTCTTGATGCTCCACCAGTAAAAAAAAGGAATATCCCACTCAAACGTGGTTCCATGTTCAGCGAAAATACGAAGTTTGAGCAACCCTGCCATACTTATCGAGCATACGTCATGAACTCGTGGGCGTTGGTCACAGCCTCTGCAGCAGATAAGCAGATATTGGGAGAAATACAGCTCTTCCCTAAATGTACTCGATGGGTCACTGACGTTCGCGGGATCAGGTAGAGAAACTGTAACTCGCACCATTGGTGCTGAGCAGCGTCGGGATCAAAAAAGATGTTGAGGCTGTCCGTTTTGCGTGTTAAACGGCCTGGCTGAAGGTTTTACAGATGTCAACCTCCTCTCCCCAGACGCAGATTGATACGACTCGTATAAATCGTATTACGAGGGCTTCTTATGAAATCCACACGTTCGATCAGGTCCCCAACTGCAGCTGAGACTGGTCTCGTTTATCAATATGACTAGTAGCAAACCTTTCAGCGCTACATCTCCAACGACCTGGTCGACTTCAGTAAGTAGGTGTCTTGACAAATCGTAAAACATTGTGGTTCCTAGGCTGGGAATCCCAGCGTACAGGTAGCCGGACGAGTCCTGCATCGCCACGACCACGCACTCGACGGTCTCTTTTCAACGCAGCTAGCCACAATCTTCAACGATGGGTGCCAGGCGTCCGCGCTAGCACAGAGAATCGGCGGCATGCGTTCGTCCGACCGAGCGCGCTTAGGTTTTTGCTCTGGGTAGTGTGGGTAGGGACATGTGCTGCGTTTTCTGGAGCTCCGTTCGGCTGGCCAGTAAACGTGCCGACCTCACTGCCTTGGCACTTTGAAATTCACCTCACACCAGGCACAACCTCCTTCACTCGAACGGAATCCAACCAACGATGATCTCGACCTTAACAAGCGACAACAACGACCTGGTCTCATTGTTCGCTGGCGACGACATCAACCATGCACCCCAATTCGAAAACACCTTGACGCCTTGCGGCAACAGCCCTTCGAGCCCGACTGGAACAGAGCTATCATCGGACGATTCGATGCTTACAACCGATGACCTGGTGGTTCTAAGCGACCTGTTCGGATTATCGTCGACCAAGTCCAGTGCCTCGACAGAGCCAAAAGAGCAAGCTACATCAACGAGACCCCGCAGTCGCAAGCGTCCTCGGTACACTCTTAGTGCTCGGGAAGGAGTTAAGCCACCCAAGTCGCAACAGCAGCGCCAGAAGCTGGAGATCGACTACTTGAAGAACCAGATCGTGGAGATGGAAGCCACGATTGAGCGAATACAAGCACGAAAGCTCGAACGTGAGCGTCGAGAATTGGAGAAGTCTCAAGAACTCGCCACCAAGAAGGAGCCTTCCGAATGGTACGCAGAGAACCAAGTGGCAAGGGCTCAACAACTTGAGCAGCAGAACGAAAAGCTCCGTAGTCAAGTGGCAACACATGTCGAAGAGCTTCAGAAGCTTGAGATGATTGCAAGGAACCGATTCTTGGCAAGCGCGTTTCCTGCACAACAGCTCCCGCCACTGACAACTCGTACTACTAGCACGTACGCTTAGACAACCACTTCCATATTTGCGTGTATAATGCCGATCAACATACAATCTAGTCATTCATCATAAGCGAACTTGTTCTCTCTAGTGTCGTTGTTTTGATGACATGTCTGCTACAGTAGGATACCACCTACTCTTATATAACTCGTGTGGTTCTTGTTTACAATTCGATCACACACCATGTCTGTGGTGCCAGCTGACTCAATATTTGTTCAAGCCATGCGTAACTCTCGCATGTCGGCACAACTGACTTAATATTTGTTTGAGTTTGCTAGCGTAACTTCGCTTGTCCAACATGACGTCCAGGTGGGCGATGAGTGATACCTTCGCTCGAGATAGCATGGTGGCCCTTCGACGGGTGCCAATGCAGTGTGAAGCGACCATTTCGAGTTCATTCGACGGTCGCGAGATATGGTGAAGAATTGGATTCCGTCGAGGCAGAAGCCGAAGAACGAAGCGCCTAGTTCGTCTCCGGGAGCACCTCGAGTCGGGACTCGAGCTTTGACGAGAAGTGATTTAGGTCGCAACTTGCTCTCGTCCTTGCGTCACAAACTTCTTAGGAGACGAAAACCTCCTGCCATCACAGCAACAGAGTTGAACGATGAAGCTCCACCGATAGTTACCACGACACAAGCAACACCAGTAGCACCATTCTGGCGTTTAGCAACAAAGCAACCAACAACACCCAAACCTCCACGGGGACCTGACGCTGAAGACAGCGATGAATCCGACGACGAAGAATACGGAACAGACATCAAGGAAGATGATGATGGAGGTGCTGCTCTCAAGAAGCCTAAGAAGAAGAAAAATTCCAAGAGGAAAACAAGCAATGGCTTTAATCGCTGGGTGCCCAAGCTGCTAAACCCGTGGAGAAACCTCGTGACCGAGTTCATCGAAGAAAGAAGAAACACGCTTTACAGGGCCTCAAAATCGCACCGGCACTTTTTACCGACTCTCGAACGCTGTACAAGGTGCTCCTCGCTCATGTTTTTGCTTTTCTAGCGCCGCTAGAGCCTGCACGGGTGACTGCATATGTGAACACGACAACAGCCGCGGCAGTGCGAGCATTTTACGAGCTCTACTGCCCACCTCCACGACCTCAAAGATATCTCGTCAACCGAATACTAGAAAATCACCAAAGTGTCTTCACAGCGAAAATAATGGAGCTGTTACCTGTTCACGATCGTGTGCGAGCAAGTGGGAGCTGTCACTCTTTCTACGACGCATGTAACGTGCTACCTCTAGAATTTGCCGGTATGAACGCAGTGCCAAAATTTCTTGCTTCCTTTGGGTATCCTCGAACTGGGCGCTTCCACAAGCGTTTCGGTAAGATTCCAGCGTTGACGTTCAACGAGGCGGCCGCAGAAGATGTTGTGCATGCGATTCAGCTACTGGAAGTTGGTGATGACAGCGAGGGAGGAGATGGCGATGATATTGAATGCTTTGCATCTGTGCGAGAGATTTCTCTCCGAAAAGTTAGTGGTTTCAGCTCCGCCAAAGGAAAATACTTCGAGCAGCTTCTGCAAACGCTCTTCATAGACCACATCAGAGCCAGACTGCACACACTCAAGTTGATAGGTATCGTGTGGATAATTAATTTCTCGGACTCCTTTATAGATATTCAGCTAACATCCACACCCACTACGTCTTTCGGGACTGCAGATTTAAATCTTAAGGACCTGCAGTTCAAGCACCTGGCTAAACTTTGGAGAGGCGCTCGCTTTCCGGCATTGAGACGTCTGAGCCTCGCTCAAAATGCATTTAGTAGCCGCTTTGTGAGAGATTGGCGTTGGAGTTTTGAGAACGAACAGTTTACAAAGTTGGAGGAGATAGACGTATCCGGTATGTGAAGCTGCTGTCCTCCAGTTGATACTTTCCACATATTTATCAAGCTCTCTGCGTTGTCGTAGACACTGAAATGACGAATGAAGATCTACAGCGATTTATCGCGTGCCTATCAACGACACCGGCACTCCAGAGTCTTACGATGTCGAACAATTTGTGTTCGTTTGTCACGATCGACAAGTTGCGCAAGCAGATTGAGTCGGGATCACTGAGTGCTCTCGTAGTGCTCGAATGCGCGGCAATCACCGCCGATTCTGTGGCCACCGGCCATCTTCTAGAGGTATTTCAAAGTGTACCTCCTCGGTGTCCGCGTCTCCAAGTCGTTAATGTGAGCGGAAATCCCTCAACAACGTTAAAGCAGCGACTCAACTGGCCAGAGTATTCGTCGCAAGCTCACAGCTAACGTCAGGCTGGCCCGAACTGACGACTATCAACCTCTCAAGTACACCAGATACAGTGTTTCCTCACTTTTGCACAAACAAGTATCTAATCAGTGGTTTGTTGTTACTTTAGGTATGCAGCTTGGCGACGAAGGCTTTCAGGCAATCGCGACAGCCATTTTACGAGGCGCTCCAACGCGTCTTCAGTACGTGGACGTCTCAGACAACGAAATTGGGTTTTCCATCGATACTTTCACTCGCATTCTAGGAGCCAAGAAGCTGCCACAACTTCGATCACTAGCACTTGCAGGTGACGTTTTGAGATATCCTCTGTATTTCAAGCCTGTTTACTCATTTGGACTATTTGGTGCTCCATGACGTTCCACAAAACAGGCAATAAGTTGGGCGCGCTGGAATTCGAGGCGTTGGGCTCCATTTTAGCTACTGGTTGCTGCCCGCAGCTGGACACACTCGACTTATCGGGTACGTTCTACAACAACTAACTTATCATATCCGATTAGTCTATCATTCTTCTTGTGTCTCGAATGTGCTGGTAATTCAGCGAACTCTGCTCGTGGAGAGGGCATCGCGCGCTTCTGCTCATTCCTGACATCACCTCCATCTCATTTCCTCTGGACTCTCGATCTCAGCAGTACGTCCGCAGCCACCTGCATTTTCCAACATCACTATCACGTACAACAGTATTCTCTCTGGTGTTTTAGAGAATGACATCCCAAACCAAGGGCTGCTTCGGCTAATTGAGACGCTGGCTCAAGGCAACTGCATCCAGCTACACGACCTCAACTTGTCGCGCAACCCCCAATTGCGAGCGATCGTCTCGTTCTTGGACCTCATCCGCAGCGATGGATTGCCTTCACTCGCCATTTTACAAGTGGGGTACGCGCAAACCAGATCCGAGGGCCACGACCTTGTTCAAGACACGTTACGACGTCGCAGTGTCCAAGAATTGGTACGTTTTTCTTGCTCGATATCGCCCAACGTTATTTCCCCACTCATTTTTGCTTTGCTATTGCAAAACTTTCGCAGAGACGGCTGAAACAACTCCGTTTCGAAGAGCGGTTGATTGTAAAGAGCTCAATGGCGACGCCCGAGCCGCTCGAGACCAAGTTCGCTGTCGGCAGCAGAGCCAGCGCCTGCGCCAAGTCTACGACCACCTCGAGAACGAGGCCGACCGCGCGCTACGGCGTCGCAAACAGCTCAAAAGTCCTCGCAACTACATCTCCATCAGGAAATCGCGCGGCTCAAGCAGGAACGAGCTCACACTCGACTCTGCAGCCAACTTCAACGTCCTGCCGCCTAAGTAACAACATTACCCGTGCTGTCACACGTCACACATTCTTTCACGAAATGATTGATCCATTTTATTTCAATTTCTCCCCCCACTACAAAATTGGTGGCCACAGTACATTTTGACTTTGGAAAAGTCACAAAGCAGCTTGAAAAATGGACGAAGAGGCCACGACGGAGACCGTGCCTTGGACCGTGCGAGTGCACGAGAAGCGGCGCAAGGCGTTCCGGTTCCAAACGGCGTCCGACATTGTGCTGCTTCGCCAGGTGGTGAGTCGCACCCCATGGGCGAGTCCACATGGTGAGACGGGGCCGACTTGGGACCTCGTAGCCACGAGTTTCAAGGTGGCTGTCCCCAGAGCTTCGGTGGATGGGCGCGCGTGCAGACGACGCTATCTGGCGCTGCTGGAGGCCCATCGGACGGACAAGTTGCACCAGCTGAGAGGGGCGGCCGGCACGCCCGCGGTGCACGCCGAGCGCGAGCAGCTCCTGGCGAGGTGCCAGTTTCTGGTAGGAGGACCCTTCTGCTGACGTGAGCCCACAAAAAGTGTGTCATACAATTTGACGTTAGGGGTTGGGGTGGACATTTGTGGACAACCGTGGACGGCTACAGACGGACGACTACCGCCGCCGGAAGACGACCACGACCAAGACGCAGTCGCTTGCAACGGCGACGAGCTCCGCTCTGGACAGTGCAGCGGGTGTTGGGACGGTGGTCTTGAGTGCGTCCGAGGCGGTGGACACTGGTGCCGCGCGGCCGGACGAGCTGGCAGACTTGAGGACACTGTCTGTGAACGACCAGAGAATGCTGCTGCGCCAACGCGAGCTGGAGCTGGAGGAGCGCCGCCTGAAACTCGACGAGCAGCGCTTCGAGCAGCAGCGCACCGTTGCGGAGCGGCAGCTGGAGATGATGGCAGCGCAGACCAGTGTGCTGCTCAAACTGGCCGAGAAACTGACCCCTCCGTCGTCGGAGTGAGCTGAGCTGCTGAGGCTGTTTACAGGGCAATGGCTGGCTGGATGTTCATATGTATGAGGAGAACAAAGTCACGATGAAGCTCTGAAATTCGTGTTGATTAATGTTTCGATGGATTGTAGGCCTGTAATTGCAAGAATGCAAGGCCACAGCAGTACATTTAACGACATCACAGCGTCAGTCACTTGGGACAACTAGGTGCAGTGCTAGCGTCATGGAATGAACAGATCACCAAGAATGTGAGTGAAAGCATCGATGGAAACCCCGATTCGTTGTCTGAGACTTCCAAGTACTGAAGACGCGTCGGAGCGCCTTGTAAAATGGCTGTCGCGATCGTCTGAAAGCCTTCGTCGCCAAGCTGCATACCTAAAGTTACAGCAAACCACTGATTAGATACGTGTTTGTGCAAAAGCGAGGAAACACAGTAGCTGCTGTACTTGAGAGGTTGATACTATATGCCTGGCGATAGCTGTGAACTCGCGACGAATACTCTGGCCAGTTGAGTCGCTGCTTTAGCGTTGTTGAGGGGATTTCCACTCACATTAACAACTTGGAGATGCGGACACCGAGGAGGTACACTTTGAAATACCTCTAGAAGATGACCGGTGGCCAAGAGATGAATCGTTTATTTACTTCATGGTCCGGTGATAAGTTTCAACTGAATGAATTGTCGTGGCTGAACATTTTTAAAATATGATTGCCATCTCGAAAACGCGAGCTCTTCAGCATGTCTTTCCCTTCTCGTAGCACTGAGATGTCGAGTCGCAAAGGATACTCCTCTCTTAAAGTAACACGTTCTGCTGCTGTAGCTGGACTTTAGTTTCAACACCAGCTCGGAACGGTTTGATAAATATTAAGTTGTGGCTACGGCATGGCATCCGAGGCTTCTATCGATTATATCAACCCTCGCAGCTGCTGCCATTGTATTTTAGCCACGATTTGACGGTACGGTAGGCCCGCCCTAGTTCTGCGGTACTGAGGCCCCTTTTCGAGGTACTGCGGTTCATTGCTTACTGAGCAGTGATTGGAAAAAATAATTATAAAATATATTTATGAAGTAGTAAATTTGGTATTGTACTGACAGAATAACGGATTATTGATAAGCCGGGCAACCCGAACAATATGCAATTGGCCCCGTAATAAGCATATTTACTTTTTACCTTTCGTATCGGCGATTGATGACTAGAATGACTGGTTCCGATGTGCGTTGGCTGCTCAACTCGGTACGGTGTGCTTATCTCAATCATGCATTCATTTTGATTTCGACTTCAACATCCAAGTACCATATCCAGCTCGCGTCAGATCTCGCAGTATTTCTTCGCTGCAGCGTGGTTCGGTAATTTCCACACCAATGCACCGTTCCAAACCCTTACAATATTTGTAAATAATCGCTATACTTTTTACGGAAGCTACGCATATTGCAATGCTGAATTATGTTTTTCAGTAAGTCCAATAGAGTTTTTATTTTATTGTCTGAACACTGCGGGACAGCACCGTCGAGAACTCATCCTGTTCGATCTGGACATTTGTCCAAACTTTCACAACCTCTTCAGGAAGGATGGTGAGGTCAGTATGAGCAATCTCAATATCTTTATATCCTGGAGAGTAAAATGAGCATGAGAAACTTTCTCTTTTCTGTGTTACTTCGAAGTATATACGAGCGATTGGTCAAGCTTTGTGTATGTGTGGTGGATGGCATACATCGATGCTTAGATCTACCGCAACTGGAATTCGAAAGTAGTAGATCGAATTCAATGAGATCATGGCCACCTCATAACTTTCTTGTTGGCTCTACTAAGGCGAATGGGTAGTATCCTCCATTTGTTGGGCTCCACCTATGACCAAAGCAATCCACAACATCGGGTAGTTCAGTTCCGCTGTCTTCACAAACCGGCGAACCTTCGAGGGTCATCAAAATGTCGACAGTATCTTCAATCCACGACGGCAGCGTGTTCAACTCCGTGAGTAGCCAGCAGAAAGTCGATTGCCATTCCTTCTCTTGCTGTATTTGGAAAAGCTTGTAGTGGATTGTACGAAAGAACAAGTACAGCGTAGAAATTCGGGTATCCATCCAATGTGAATAGATCGTCTGGCATGGCATTCAGGCCGTCGCCTACCAGTGATACCGTATTCACAGGAAGGCGGAATAATACCGCTGGGAACTCTTTCAGCGGTGTGTATTCAACAAAGACGATGTGTACATCGGACCAGACGTCTGCCACCTCATCAGGAATAGTTGTCAAATTAGTCAACACAATTTCAATGTCCCCAAGCAATTTAGGAAATGGTGCCTGTAGCAGACCCTCAGGCAAAGCTGTCATGTTCACCAACACCATGACCAAGAACCCCAGTTTTGGATGTAAGTCGGTATTTAGCGCAGCCTTGACTCCCCAGTTCACTATTGTTACATTCCAAAGTTCAAGGCCCAGCAAGTTTGGAAAATCCCGAATCGAAGTAGGCATCTCGAAAGCCGAACAGTGCTCAAAACAATCGATGCCAGAGCCTCGCGCTGCAGATTTTCCAGTGCATCAGGTGGTGGACTAGGAACGCCAAGGCGATAACAATTGTATTTGACCACAGAGCAACTCACATTATGTGCAAACCACGGGTGAACACTTTGCAGACACATTTGCGAGGTGAAAGCGCCAGCTCTGGCAAGAAAATAATTTGCGCGCGTATGCAGTCCTAAGATAACCGCACCGGCCAGCACGAATAGCAACGAAGCTATAGCATGAAAAATGAGCCTTAACTAGTCGGTTGCTTGACCTGACGAGATTTAGAGCCAGCGACAGTAGATGCAACAGGGCAAGGTCGCGGTTTTTCCGGAGTCAATTGATGTGCGGCTGTAACAAAGATTGTGTACTTTGTTGAAGGACGCTGCCATGAGTTTTGCTCAAGTATGAAACTAATGGTGGTCAAGCCCAACACAAGACTTACGTGCGGTACAATCTTTGTGAGAGCATCAATAATCGAGAGTGCGAATATAGCCTGATTTTCGTGGACAAGGCTCGTGAACATAGTATCGCTGTAGAGAACTTCTGTCGAGAAACAGCCCTGTTCCATGTCACACATTCGCGCCCATGTTGAAAAGATGGCAAGCGGCAGCGCAAAACACGAGACTGTTGTAAGAACAGTATCAACGATCACGCATAATGTTCGCTCTCGTATGGAGGATACTCTTTTGGCTCTGTCTATCGAAACAACTTTGGTTTGTGCTCGTGCTTCGGATGAAATGATCATGTGGTTTAGCAGCGAAGTAACCACGCAATTAGCCACAACCATTCCAACATAGGCATCGGGCGGTTCAGTCCGTGGCACAGCATCCACTCCACAGCCTCTTTTCCGGTAATCACATTCGGGTGCGGCTTCAAGTACAAGCTCCTGTCGCGACCAGGCAGCTCGGCACGCATCTGTTCTGCACACGTCCAAAGCTGCCACAGACTGGGCTCTCGCACAATTCGACTGGAGATCCGCACTTTGCCCTGCACTCTCTTCATCTTGCCGCCAGGCCTGAGCTGCAGGTCATACCAGGCGACTCTCTCCTCGCCGCTGGTGTTCATGTCCTCGAGACTCAGTAGCAATCTGCCCAAGTCCTCCACCTCCACACGTCCCTTGTCCTTGCACTTGACCAGCACATACTTGGCGTCCGTGAGGTTCGTCTGGATGCCGAACGTGTACTCCTCGGCCGCAGCAGCAGCTCCGATGCCCAGCGGCTGGTGCGACTCTACGCTGCTGTCCAGCGAGCGGAGCACCGCCGCTTTCAGCGGACTCCACACCGGGTTAGTCTGCCTCAGCGGCGGCGTGCGCTGCTTCTCGCCCTTGATCTCGCGCTTGTGCTCGTCCAGCAGCACTAGCGTGCAGAAGACGTTGCGGGCGCGGCCGCTCGGCCGGCAGCAGGTCCCAGGCCTCGATGGGCGTCACCTTCAGCAGGAACCTCCGCTTGGCCTTGATGCGCGTCTTGCCGTTGCTCTGGCTCTGGCTCATGGCGCCTGGAGGAGCAGCACAATAGTAAAAACTACCAGCAGAACACAAAATAAAACCCAATTTAGAGAGGGTGGTGGATGCGCCACGTACGCGACGAGGGCCCTCTGGAAGACATCGAAAGTGGCTACGAGTGGGAAGGGCGTCGGCGCGAAGAACTGGACGAGGGGAGGCGCGGCGCTCGACGGTGTTG
>JAAVTI010001005.1:0-28342 GCA_011947335.1 Phytophthora constricta | reverse complement strand
CATATCACGGCCCTCAGAGCTTGTACGAGGACGTAGATCAGACAGTTGAGCTTCTCGCAACGAGTTAAGCTTTGCCACACAACGAGGAGGCCCAAACTAAACCGTTTTCTGTATCTTGGCCGCCAGAGCTCGTACAAGGACGCAAATCAGACAGTTAGGCTTCTCGCAAGGAGTTGAGCTTCGCCACGCGACAAGGGGGCACAAATTGGACCTTGTCCATATCACGGCCCCCACGAGGACGTAGATCAGACAGTTGAGCTTCTCGCAACGAGTTAGCTTTGCCACACAACGAGGAGGCCCAAACTAAACCGTTTTCTGTATCTCGGCCGCCAGAGCTCGTACAAGGACGCAAATCAGACAGTTTGGCTTCGCAAGGAGTTGAGCTTCGCCACGCGACAAGGGGGCACAAATCTGACCTTGTCCATATCTTGCCGCCAGAGCTCGACCGAGGACGTAGATCAGACAGTTAGCTTCTCGCAACGAGTTAGCTTTGCCACGCAACGAGGAGGCCCAAATAAAACCGTTTTCTATATCTCGGCCGCCAGAGCTCGTACAAGGACATCAGACAGTTGAGGCTCTCGCAACGAGTTTAGCCGTCACGCGACAAGGGGGCCCAAATCTGACCTTGTCCTTTAGGCCCCTTGTCGCGTGACGAAGCTCAATTCTTTGCGAGAACTTCAACTGTCTAATCTACGTCCTCGTACGAGCTCTAGGGGCCGAGATATAGACAAGGTCAGATTTAGGCCCCCTTGTCGCGTGACGAAGCTAAACTCGTTGCGAGAACCTCAACTGTCTAATTTACGTCCTTGTACGAGCTCTGGCGGCCGAGATATAGAAAACGGTTTTATTTGGGCCTCCTCGTTGCGTGGCAAAGCTTAACTCGTTGCGAGAAGCTCAACTGTCTGATCTACGTCCTCGGTCGAGCTCTAGGGGCCGAGATATAGACAAGGTCAGATTTAGGCCCCCTTGTCGCGTGACGAAGCTAAACTCGTTGCGAGAACATCAACTGTCTAATTTACGTCCTTGTACGAGCTCTGGCGGCCGAGATATAGAAAACGGTTTAATTTGGGCCTCCTGGTTTTGTGGCAAAGCTTAACTCGTTGCGAGAAGCTCAACTGTCTGATCTACGTCCTCGGTCGAGCTCTGGCGGCCAAGATATGGACAAGGTCAGATTTGGGCCCCCTTGTCGCGTGACGAAGCTAAACTCGTTGCGAGAACCTCAACTGTCTAATTTACGTCCTTGTACGAGCTCTGGCGGCCGAGATATAGAAAACGGTTTAATTTGGGCCTCCTCGTTGTGTGGCAAAGCTTAACTCGTTGCGAGAAGCTCAACTGTCTGATCTACGTCCTCGTACAAGCTCTGGGGGCCGTGATATGGACAAGGTCTGATTTGGGCCCCTTGTCGCGTGACGAAGCTCAACTCTTTGCGAGAACCTCCACTGTCTATTCTACGTCCTCGTACGAGCTTTAGGGGCCGAGATATGGACAAGGTCTGATTTGGGCCCCCTTGTCGCGTGACGAAGCTCAACTCTTTGCGAGAACCTCAACTGTCTAATCTACGTCCTCGTACGAGCTCTGGCGGCCGAGATATAAAAAACGGTTTAATTTGGGCCTCCTCGTTGCGTGACAAAGCTTAACTCGTTGCGAGAACCTCAACTGTCTGATCTACGTCCTCGTACAAGCTCTGGGGGCCGTGATATGGACAAGGTCTGATTTGGGCCCCCTTGTCGCGTGACGAAGCTCAACTCTTTGCGAGAACCTCAACTGTCTAATCTACGTCCTCGTACGAGCTCTGGCGGCCGAGATATAGAAAACGGTTTAATTTGGGCCTCCTCGTTGCGTGACGAAGCTTAACTCTTTGCGAGAACCTCAACTGTCTAATTTACGTCCTTGTACGAGCTCTGGCGGCCGAGATATAGAAAACGGTTTAATTTGGGCCTCCTCGTTGTGTGGCAAAGCTTAACTCGTTGCGAGAAGCTCAACTGTCTGATCTACGTCCTCGGTCGAGCTCTGGCGGCCAAGATATGGACAAGGTCAGATTTGGGCCCCCTTGTCGCGTGACGAAGCTAAACTCGTTGCGAGAACCTCAACTGTCTAATTTACGTCCTTGTACGAGCTCTGGCGGCCGAGATATAGAAAACGGTTTAATTTGGGCCTCCTGGTTGTGTGGCAAAGCTTAACTCGTTGCGAGAAGCTCAACTGTCTGATCTACGTCCTCGTACGAGCTCTGGCGGCCAAGATATAGACAAGGTCAGATTTAGGCCCCCTTGTCGCGTGACGAAGCTAAACTCGTTGCGAGAACCTCAACTGTCTAATTTACGTCCTTGTACGAGCTCTGGCGGCCGAGATATAGAAAACGGTTTAATTTGGGCCTCCTCGTTGCGTGACAAAGCTTAACTCGTTGCGAGAACCTCAACTGTCTGATCTACGTCCTCGTACAAGCTCTGGGGGCCGAGATATGGACAAGGTCTGATTTGGGCCCCCTTGTCGCGTGACGAAGCTAAACTCTTTGCGAGAACCTCAACTGTCTAATCTACGTCCTTGTACGAGCTCTGGCGGCCGAGATATAGAAAACGGTTTAATTTGGGCCTCCTGGTTTTGTGGCAAAGCTTAACTCGTTGCGAGAAGCTCAACTGTCTGATCTTCGTCCTCGTACGAGCTGTGGCGGCGGAAATATGGACAAGGTCCAATTTGTGCCCCCTTGTCGCGTGGCGAAGCTCAACTCGTTGCGAGAACCTCAACTGTCTAATCTACGTCCTCGTACGAGCTCTTGGGGCCGAGATATGGACAAGGTCCGATTTGGGCTTCCTCGTCTCTTGACGACGCTCAACTCGTTGCGAGAAGCTCAACAGTCGAATCTACGTCCTTGTACGAGCTCTGGCGGCCGAGATATAGAAAACGGTTTAATTTGGGCCTCCTGGTTGTGTGGCAAAGCTTAACTCGTTGCGAGAAGCTCAACTGTCTGATCTACGTCCTCGGTCGAGCTCTGGCGGCCAAGATATAGACAAGGTCAGATTTAGGCCCCCTTGTCGCGTGACGAAGCTAAACTCGTTGCGAGAACCTCAACTGTCTAATTTACGTCCTTGTACGAGCTCTGGCGGCCGAGATATAGAAAACGGTTTAATTTGGGCCTCCTCGTTGCGTGACAAAGCTTAACTCGTTGCGAGAACCTCAACTGTCTGATCTACGTCCTCGTACAAGCTCTGGGGGCCGTGATATGGACAAGGTCTGATTTGGGCCCCCTTGTCGCGTGACGAAGCTCAACTCTTTGCGAGAACCTCAACTGTCTAATCTACGTCCTCGTACGAGCTCTGGGGGCCGTGATATGGACAAGGTCTGATTTGGGCCCCCTTGTCGCGTGACGAAGCTCAACTCTTTGCGAGAACCTCAACTGTCTGATCTACGTCCTCGTACGAGCTCTAGGGGCCAAGATATGGACAAGGTCAGATTTGGGCCCCCTTGTCGCGTGACGAAGCTAAACTCGTTGCGAGAACCTCAACTGTCTAATTTACGTCCTTGTACGAGCTCTGGCGGCCGAGATATAGAAAACGGTTTAATTTGGGCCTCCTCGTTGCGTGACAAAGCTTAACTCGTTGCGAGAACCTCAACTGTCTGATCTACGTCCTCGTACGAGCTCTGGGGGCCGAGATATGGACAAGGTCTGATTTGGGCCCCCTTGTCGCGTGACGAAGCTCAACTCGTTGCGAGAACCTCAACTGTCTAATCTACGTCCTCGTACGAGCTCTGGCGGCCGAGATATAGAAAACGGTTTAATTTGGGCCTCCTCGTTGCGTGACGAAGCTCAACTCGTTGCGAGAACCTCAACTGTCTAATCTACGTCCTCGTACGAGCTCTGGGGCCGAGATATGGACAAGGTCAGATTTGGGCCCCCTTGTCGCGTGACGAAGCTAAACTCGTTGCGAGAACCTCAACTGTCTAATTTACGTCCTTGTACGAGCTCTGGCGGCCGAGATATAGAAAACGGTTTAATTTGGGCCTCCTGGTTGTGTGGCAAAGCTTAACTCGTTGCGAGAAGCTCAACTGTCTGATCTACGTCCTCGTACGAGCTCTGGCGGCCAAGATATAGACAAGGTCAGATTTAGGCCCCCTTGTCGCGTGACGAAGCTAAACTCGTTGCGAGAACCTCAACTGTCTAATTTACGTCCTTGTACGAGCTCTGGCGGCCGAGATATAGAAAACGGTTTAATTTGGGCCTCCTCGTTGCGTGACAAAGCTTAACTCGTTGCGAGAACCTCAACTGTCTGATCTACGTCCTCGTACAAGCTCTGGGGGCCGTGATATGGACAAGGTCTGATTTGGGCCCCCTTGTCGCGTGACGAAGCTCAACTCTTTGCGAGAACCTCAACTGTCTAATCTACGTCCTCGTACGAGCTCTGGGGGCCGAGATATGGACAAGGTCTGATTTGGGCCCCCTTGTCGCGTGACGAAGCTCAACTCTTTGCGAGAACCTCAACTGTCTAATCTACGTCCTCGTACGAGCTCTGGGGCCGAGATATGGACAAGGTCAGATTTGGGCCCCCTTGTCGCGTGACGAAGCTAAACTCGTTGCGAGAACCTCAACTGTCTAATTTACGTCCTTGTACGAGCTCTGGCGGCCGAGATATAGAAAACGGTTTAATTTGGGCCTCCTGGTTGTGTGGCAAAGCTTAACTCGTTGCGAGAAGCTCAACTGTCTGATCTACGTCCTCGGTCGAGCTCTGGCGGCCAAGATATGGACAAGGTCAGATTTAGGCCCCCTTGTCGCGTGACGAAGCTAAACTCGTTGCGAGAACCTCAACTGTCTAATCTACGTCCTCGTACGAGCTCTGGCGGCCGAGATATAGAAAACGGTTTAATTTGGGCCTCCTGGTTGTGTGGCAAAGCTTAACTCGTTGCGAGAAGCTCAACTGTCTGATCTATGTCCTCGGTCGAGCTCTGGCGGCCAAGATATGGACAAGGTCAGATTTGGGCCCCCTTGTCGCGTGACGAAGCTAAACTCGTTGCGAGAACCTCAACTGTCTAATCTACGTCCTCGTACGAGCTCTGGCGGCCGAGATATAGAAAACGGTTTAATTTGGGCCTCCTCGTTGCGTGACGAAGCTCAACTCTTTGCGAGAACCTCAACTGTCTAATCTACGTCCTCGTACGAGCTCTGGCGGCCGAGATATAGAAAACGGTTTAATTTGGGCCTCCTCGTTGCGTGACGAAGCTAAACTCGTTGCGAGAACCTCAACTGTCTAATTTACGTCCTTGTACGAGCTCTGGCGGCCGAGATATAGAAAACGGTTTAATTTGGGCCTCCTCGTTGCGTGACAAAGCTTAACTCGTTGCGAGAACCTCAACTGTCTGATCTACGTCCTCGTACAAGCTCTGGGGGCCGTGATATGGACAAGGTCTGATTTGGGCCCCCTTGTCGCGTGACGAAGCTCAACTCTTTGCGAGAACCTCAACTGTCTAATCTACGTCCTCGTACGAGCTCTGGCGGCCGAGATAGAAAACGGTTTAATTTGGGCCTCCTCGTTGCGTGACGAAGCTCAACTCTTTGCGAGAACCTCAACTGTCTAATCTACGTCCTCGTACGAGCTCTGGCGGCCGAGATATAGAAAACGGTTTAATTTGAGCCTCCTCGTTGCGTGACGAAGCTAAACTCGTTGCGAGAACCTCAACTGTCTAATTTACGTCCTTGTACGAGCTCTGGCGGCCGAGATATAGAAAACGGTTTAATTTTGGCCTCCTCGTTGCGTGACAAAGCTTAACTCGTTGCGAGAACCTCAACTGTCTGATCTACGTCCTCGTACAAGCTCTGGGGGCCGTGATATGGACAAGGTCTGATTTGGGCCCCCTTGTCGCGTGACGAAGCTCAACTCTTTGCGAGAACCTCAACTGTCTAATCTACGTCCTCGTACGAGCTCTGGCGGCCGAGATATAGAAAACGGTTTAATTTGGGCCTCCTCGTTGCGTGACGAAGCTCAACTCTTTGCGAGAACCTCAACTGTCTAATCTACGTCCTCGTACGAGCTCTAGGGGCCGAGATATGGACAAGGTCAGATTTGGGCCCCCTTGTCGCGTGACGAAGCTAAACTCGTTGCGAGAACCTCAACTGTCTAATTTACGTCCTTGTACGAGCTCTGGCGGCCGAGATATAGAAAACGGTTTAATTTGGGCCTCCTCGTTGTGTGGCAAAGCTTAACTCGTTGCGAGAACCTCAACTGTCTGATCTTCGTCCTCGTACGAGCTGTGGCGGCGGAAATATGGACAAGGTCAGATTTGGGCCCCCTTGTCGCGTGACGAAGCTAAACTCGTTGCGAGAACCTCAACTGTCTAATCTACGTCCTCGTACGAGCTCTTGGGGCCGAGATATGGACAAGGTCAGATTTGGGCCCCCTTGTCGCGTGACGAAGCTAAACTCGTTGCGAGAACCTCAACTGTCTAATTTACGTCCTTGTACGAGCTCTGGCGGCCGAGATATAGAAAACGGTTTAATTTGGGCCTCCTCGTTGTGTGGCAAAGCTTAACTCGTTGCGAGAAGCTCAACTGTCGGATCTACGTCCTCGGTCGAGCTCTGGCGGCCAGATATGGACAAGGTCAGATTTGGGCCCCCTTGTCGCGTGACGAAGCTAAACTCGTTGCGAGAACCTCAACTGTCTAATTTACGTCCTTGTACGAGCTCTGGCGGCCGAGATATGGACAGCGGTCCAATTTGGGCTTCCTCGTGGCGTGACTGTTAAAGGTCACAGATCTTGGAGGACGAAGCGGAGGGAGGCTTGAGGCTCTGAAGTCGACCGGAGCGAAGACACTTGACCACTTGGGGTTTGAAGGAGAATTGAAAAGTGATTGATTCGGTCCTTAGTTCGCAAAGTGGTTGCTACCTCTAAGCCTACTAGATATTCTACTGGATACACTCTACTGGATTCCTGAGTTGCTCCAGCCAATCACAGAGCGCCACGCATCTTGCCCATCTTGTACCCAGTATCCTGTCGCAAGTATCCAGCGTGGCGTAAACATCGATGACGCAAACATGTAGCGTAAACATACAGAATGATTGAGCAGGCGGTGAGTGTTGGTCATTGGCACAACCGGTACTCGTACCAGTATACCGGTACCCCACGAGTACCATAACTCAGGTACCGCAATACGCCCCTCAATGCGAACACTCTGTCACGCCAAGAGCCTGAGTCAGTTCCTTGTGGCGTGGCCCCGGCATCGCCTTTGTCATGATATCCGCCAGCATCGTCGCAGTTTCGCAGTACTCCACCGTCACTTCACCGCGTTTTACTTCATCGCGGATGTGGTGGTACTTGATGTCGATGTGCTTGGCGCGACCGTGGTTCACGGGGTTCTTCGTCGTCTTGATGCATGAGTGGTTGTCCTCGAAAATCTTGAGCTCCGGGCACGCTTCTCCAGCAACCGTGAGCATTTCACACACCAATCGGTGCACCCACTTGCCTTCTTGGATGGCCAGGCTCAGCGCGATGTACTCCGCTTCACTCGTTGATAGCTATTGCGGTACCTGAGTTATGGTACTCGTGGGGTACCGGTATACTGGTACGAGTACCGGTTGTGCCAATGACCAACACTCACCGCCTGCTCAATCATTCTGTATGTTTACGCTACATGTTTGCGTCATCGATGTTTACGCCACGCTGGATACTTGCGACAGGATACTGGGTACAAGATGGGCAAGATGCGTGGCGCTCTGTGATTGGCTGGAGCAACTCAGGAATCCAGTAGAGTGTATCCAGTAGAATATCTAGTAGGCTTAGAGGTAGCAACCACTTTGCGAACTAAGGACCGAATCAATCACTTTCCAATTCTCCATCAAACCCCAAGTGGTCAAGTGTCTTCGCTCCAGTGGACTCCAGAGCCTCAAGCCTCCCTCCGCTTCGTCCTCCAAGATCTGTGACCTTTAACAGGTTATGAGCCCAAGCACCATGTCCTCTACTCAAGACGCCTCGACCAAGGTCTCCATCGACAAGTTCAACGGCGACAACTACGCGACGTGGAACCGCTACATGCGTGGCGTGTTTCTGACCAAGTCGGTGTGGCATGTCGTGAACCGGGAGACAACGCCAACGTTCGCGGACTCGCGGATCAAGGATGAGTACGTCAAGGCGAGCAACATCGCGTTTGGACTGATGTTACTCCACATGAATGCGGACTACCATCACGTGGTTGACGACTGTGAAGAAGCGTGGGTCGCGTGGGCGCGATTGAAGACGCTCTACGGCGGGTCGCAGAAGGCTGGACGCATCTACCTGAAGCGCCAGCTCTTCAGCATGGAGATGGAGGAAGGCGGCAATGTCTTGCATCACTGCAACGAGGTCCTCAACATCAGCGCCAAGCTCAGCAGCATCGGCGCCAAGATGGAGGATGAAGACGTGGCGATCTGCTTGCTACGCAGTCTCCCAAGAGCTACGAGAATGTCGTGCTAAACCTGGAGATGAGCAACGCGGAGCTGCGGTCGCAAGACGTTGTGAAGGTGCTGACGAATGAGCACATCAAGCGACAGGGCGAGAAGACGACTACGGTGAAGACTGAAGACGCTGCGAAGGCGTTCAGTGCCGAGCGAGAGTCTCGCCAGTGTGCGTACTGCGGGAAATTGGGGCACACGATTGAACGGTGCTGGACCAAGCAGAAGGATGAGAATCGAGGAGCTCGACGCGGCGGTGGCTACAACCGTGGACGCGGGGCCAACAACATCAACTGGAGGAACGACGTGGACGACTACGACCGAGTGGCGTTTGCGGTTTCGTTAGAGTGTGGAATATCGACGGGCAAGGGTATGTCCGGCATGTGGGCGATCGACAGTGGAGCGACGCACCACATCTGCAACAACAAGGCCAAGTTCGCTGAAATCGATGAACGGGACGAGGGCGAACTGTCGGTGGCTGACGGCAACAAGGCTGCAATCAAGGGTGTGGGGACTATCATGGAACGGGTGGTCCTGCCCAACGGCGACGAGCGCGAGATCGAGATCCAGAACGCGCTGTACGTGCCGAGTATGAACAAGAATCTGCTGTCGGTGCCGCAGATTAACAAGAGTGGAGCGTTTCAAGTGGTGTTCGACGGCGCCAGCATGCTCATTGCGCGCAAAGGATCGAACAAGGTCGTGGCAACGGCGGATCTTGTCGACGGTCTGTACTGGCTTCGGACGCCACTGCGGATGGCAAACGCGGCGACAACTTCGGGACAAGTTGACCTTCATGCGCGTTTGGGTCATGCTCCCATCGACGTGCTGCGCAAGATGGTGAACAACGGCATGATCAAGGACGCCAAGATGCCGACGAAGTCGACGGGACCGAGCATGTGTCGCGGGTGTCAGCAAGGCAAAATGGTCCAGAAGCCGTTCCCAAGCAACCGCGACAAGCGCCACTACGACGTGTTCGAGCTGATTCACTTTGACATCTGTGGCCCGATGGAAGAAGACTCGCTGGGTGGCAGCAAGTATCTGCTCCTGATCGTGGACGAGGCCAGCGGATGCATGAAGGGTTTCTGCCTGAGTGCCAAGTCGGAGAGCGAGGACTACATCAAGAGCTTCATCAGCAAGGTGCAGACGCAGTTCGGCAAACAAATCAAGTTTGTGCGTCACGACGGAGCCCGTGAGTTCGCGACCAACTCGCTCAAGGCGTTCTTCGAAGACCAAGGTATTGAGCAGCAAACCACTGTTCCGTACGCTCACCAGACAAACGGCACGGCAGAGCGCGCGATCCGTACCATCGTCACGATCGGTCGCAGCATGCTGCACCACGCGAAGCTGGACAAGTGTTTCTGGGCTGAGGCGGCGATGACTGCCATTTACGTCAAGAATCGCCTGCCGTCACCCAAGATCGAGGCCAAGACTCCGTTCGAGATCGTGTACAAGTCGAAGCCGAGTGTGAAGCACATGCGTATCTTCGGGTGTCGCGCATATGTGCTGACGCCGAAGGAGAAGCGTCTCAAGTGGGACGCGAAGGCTCGCGCCGGTGTGTTCATGGGCTACGAGGAAGTGTCGAAGGCCTACCGAGTTTATGACATCGAGGCGGGGAAGGTGGTGATCAGTCGCGATGTCACCTTCGACGAGTCGACTTTTGGCGTTTCGGCGATGGATCAGGATGACGATGTGGACGAAGCCGTTCTCAATTTCGACAACCTGGATATCAGCGATGCTATCCCTGCCCAGACGGATTTCAAGCAGGCGGGGAAACGCAAGAACCGCTCCGACAGTAACCGCAACATGGGTCAAGCGAGTCGTGGAGCTGGTCTGGAAGAAGCAAGTGCGCCGAACGAGTCGTTCGAGCGCGGACCAAAACGCCGTTCAAGTGTGCGAGTGGAATCAGGGCCAAGTGACGAAGAAGAAAAAGATGATGAAGACAGTTCAAGTCCTCCTGTATTCTGGCGTGCGAGTGCCAACGCCGTGGAAGCAAGCGATTTGTCGGAGCCATCGACGTTCCAAGAGGCGATCAACGGACCCGACCAAGCGCACTGGCGCAAAGCCATTCGTGCGGAACTCAAGTCGATGCGTCTACGTGGTGTGTTCCGCGGTGCGAAGCTACCATCAGGTCAGCGTGCCATCGGTACGAAGTGGGTGTTCAAGATCAAGCGAAAAGCCGATGGATCAATCGAGAAGTACAAGGCGCGCCTGGTGGCCAAGGGCTTCAAGCAGAAGTACGGCATCGACTACACCGAGACGTTCTCGCCTGTGATCAAGTACGTGACGCTGCGCATGGTGATCGCCCTAGCCAAATACTTTGGTTGGCCCGTCGACCAACTGGACGTGGTGACTGCGTTCCTGTACGGCATCATGAAGGAACTCGTGTTTTGCGTCGTTCCGGAAGGCGTGGAGCTGGATGGCGATTTCGACTGCGTGGAGTTACTGAAAGCCATCTACGGTCTCAAGCAGGCATCGCGCGTGTGGAACGAGACGTTCGACGAGTTCGTGTGTTCCATCGGATTTCACGTGTCGGCTTATGACCCGTGCCTCTACATCAAGGAAGTCGACGGTCATTGCGTGCTGCTGCTCGTGTACGTGGACGACGTACTTATTGCGGTACCTGAGTTATGGTACTCGTGGGGTACCGGTATACTGGTACGAGTACCGGTTGTGCCAATGACCAACACTCACCGCCTGCTCAATCATTCTGTATGTTTACGCTACATGTTTGCGTCATCGATGTTTACGCCACGCTGGATACTTGCGACAGGATACTGGGTACAAGATGGGCAAGATGCGTGGCGCTCTGTGATTGGCTGGAGCAACTCAGGAATCCAGTAGAGTGTATCCAGTAGAATATCTAGTAGGCTTAGAGGTAGCAAGCACTTTGCGAACTAAGGACTGAATCAATCACTTTCCAATTCTCCATCAAACCCCAAGTGGTCAAGTGTCTTCGCTCCGGTCGACTCCAGGGCCTCAAGCCTCCCTCCGCTTCGTCCTCCAAGATCTGTGACCTTTAACAGGTTATGAGCCCAAGCACCATGTCCTCTACTCAAGACGCCTCGACCAAGGTCTCCATCGACAAGTTTAACGGCGACAACTACGCGACGTGGAACCGCTACATGCGTGGCGTGTTTCTGACCAAGTCGGTGTGGCATGTCGTGAACCGGGAGACAACGCCAACGTTCGCGGACTCGCGGATCAAGGATGAGTACGTCAAGGCGAGCAACATCGCGTTTGGACTGATGTTACTCCACATGAATGCGGACTACCATCACGTGGTTGACGACTGTGAAGAAGCGTGGGTCGCGTGGGCGCGATTGAAGACGCTCTACGGCGGGTCGCAGAAGGCTGGACGCATCTACCTGAAGCGCCAGCTCTTCAGCATGGAGATGGAGGAAGGCGGCAATGTCTTGCATCACTGCAACGAGGTCCTCAACATCAGCGCCAAGCTCAGCAGCATCGGCGCCAAGATGGAGGATGAAGACGTGGCGATCTGCTTGCTACGCAGTCTCCCCAAGAGCTACGAGAATGTCGTGCTAAACCTGGAGATGAGCAACGCGGAGCTGCGGTCGCAAGACGTTGTGAAGGTGCTGACGAATGAGCACATCAAGCGACAGGGCGAGAAGACGGCTACGGTGAAGACTGAAGACGCTGCGAAGGCGTTCAGTGCCGAGCGAGAGTCTCGCCAGTGTGCGTACTGCGGGAAATTGGGGCACACGATTGAACGGTGCTGGACCAAGCAGAAGGATGAGAATCGAGGAGCTCGACGCGGCGGTGGCTACAACCGTGGACGCGGGGCCAACAACATCAACTGGAGGAACGACGTGGACGACTACGACCGAGTGGCGTTTGCGGTTTCGTTAGAGTGTGGAATATCGACGGGCAAGGGTATGTCCGGCATGTGGGCGATCGACAGTGGAGCGACGCACCACATCTGCAACAACAAGGCCAAGTTCGCTGAAATCGATGAACGGGACGAGGGCGAACTGTCGGTGGCTGACGGCAACAAGGCTGCAATCAAGGGTGTGGGGACTATCATGGAACGGGTGGTCCTGCCCAACGGCGACGAGCGCGAGATCGAGATCCAGAACGCGCTGTACGTGCCGAGTATGAACAAGAATCTGCTGTCGGTGCCGCAGATTAACAAGAGTGGAGCGTTTCAAGTGGTGTTCGACGGCGCCAGCATGCTCATTGCGCGCAAAGGATCGAACAAGGTCGTGGCAACGGCGGATCTTGTCGACGGTCTGTACTGGCTTCGGACGCCACTGCGGATGGCAAACGCGGCGACAACTTCGGGACAAGTTGACCTTCATGCGCGTTTGGGTCATGCTCCCATCGACGTGCTGCGCAAGATGGTGAACAACGGCATGATCAAGGACGCCAAGATGCCGACGAAGTCGACGGGACCGAGCATGTGTCGCGGGTGTCAGCAAGGCAAAATGGTCCAGAAGCCGTTCCCAAGCAACCGCGACAAGCGCCACTACGACGTGTTCGAGCTGATTCACTTTGACATCTGTGGCCCGATGGAAGAAGACTCGCTGGGTGGCAGCAAGTATCTGCTCCTGATCGTGGACGAGGCCAGCGGATGCATGAAGGGTTTCTGCCTGAGTGCCAAGTCGGAGAGCGAGGACTGCATCAAGAGCTTCATCAGCAAGGTGCAGACGCAGTTCGGCAAACAAATCAAGTTTGTGCGTCACGACGGAGCCCGTGAGTTCGCGACCAACTCGCTCAAGGCGTTCTTCGAAGACCAAGGTATTGAGCAGCAAACCACTGTTCCGTACGCTCACCAGACAAACGGCACGGCAGAGCGCGCGATCCGTACCATCGTCACGATCGGTCGCAGCATGCTGCACCACGCGAAGCTGGACAAGTGTTTCTGGGCTGAGGCGGCGATGACTGCCATTTACGTCAAGAATCGCCTGCCGTCACCCAAGATCGAGGCCAAGACTCCGTTTGAGATCGTGTACAAGTCGAAGCCGAGTGTGAAGCACATGCGTATCTTCGGGTGTCGCGCATATGTGCTGACGCCGAAGGAGAAGCGTCTCAAGTGGGACGCGAAGGCTCGCGCCGGTGTGTTCATGGGCTACGAGGAAGTGTCGAAGGCCTACCGAGTTTATGACATCGAGGCGGGGAAGGTGGTGATCAGTCGCGATGTCACCTTCGACGAGTCGACTTTGGCGTTTCGGCGATGGATCAGGATGACGATGTGGACGAAGCCGTTCTCAATTTCGACAACCTGGATATCAGCGATGCTGTCCCTGCCCAGACGGATTTCAAGCAGGCGGGGAAACGCAAGAACCGCTCCGACAGTAACCGCAACATGGGTCAAGCGAGTCGTGGAGCTGGTCTGGAAGAAGCAAGTGCGCCGAACGAGTCGTTCGAGCGCGGACCAAAACGCCGTTCAAGTGTGCGAGTGGAATCAGGGCCAAGTGACGAAGAAGAAAAAGATGATGAAGACAGTTCAAGTCCTCCTGTATTCTGGCGTGCGAGTGCCAACGCCGTGGAAGCAAGCGATTTGTCGGAGCCATCGACGTTCCAAGAGGCGATCAACGGACCCGACCAAGCGCACTGGCGCAAAGCCATTCGTGCGGAACTCAAGTCGATGCGTCTACGTGGTGTGTTCCGCGGTGCGAAGCTACCATCAGGTCAGCGTGCCATCGGTACGAAGTGGGTGTTCAAGATCAAGCGAAAAGCCGATGGATCAATCGAGAAGTACAAGGCGCGCCTGGTGGCCAAGGGCTTCAAGCAGAAGTACGGCATCGACTACACCGAGACGTTCTCGCCTGTGATCAAGTACGTGACGCTGCGCATGGTGATCGCCCTAGCCAAATATTTTGGTTGGCCCGTCGACCAACTGGACGTGGTGACTGCGTTCCTGTACGGCATCATGAAGGAACTCGTGTTTTGCGTCGTTCCGGAAGGCGTGGAGCTGGATGGCGATTTCGACTGCGTGGAGTTACTGAAAGCCATCTACGGTCTCAAACAGGCATCGCGCGTGTGGAACGAGACGTTCGACGAGTTCGTGTGTTCCATCGGATTTCACGTGTCGGCTTATGACCCGTGCCTCTACATCAAGGAAGTCGACGGTCATTGCGTGCTGCTGCTCGTGTACGTGGACGACGTACTGATTACCGGGAGTTCGGCTGAGCTCATCGAGCAGACCAAGCGCGAGCTGAAGACTCGCTTCGAGATGACCGACAGCGGCAAGTGTGCCTTCATTCTAGGCATCGAGTTGGTAGACGGCCCGAACGGCAGCGTGACGATGTGCCAGCGGCGGTATGTGGATGACATCCTGAAGCGTTTCGGTATGGACGAGTGCAAGGCTGTGGTGTCTCCCGTGGATTTGAGCTCACGACTGGTTGCGAGCGACTTGGCGATCAAGCTGAACGCGCCATTTCGTGAAGCTGTGGGTGCGCTCATGCATCTCATGACTGCGACTCGCCCGGACATTGCATATGCTGTGGGCTACGTGTCACGCTTCATGGAGAATCCGCAGGAGGAGCACTGGATGGCCGTGAAGCGCATATTTCGCTATCTGCAGGGAACCAAGTCACACGGCATCTGCTTCAAGCCTGGTGACAGCGTGGACTTTCGTGGATACTCTGACGCAGACTGGGCCGGCGATCTCGCGGATCGCAAGTCGACTTCGGGCTACGTGTTCCCGCTAACAGGTGCTCCCATCAGTTGGGGAAGCAAGAAGCAGTCGAGCGTGTCGCTATCAACGAGTGAAGCGGAGTACATCGCGCTGAGCCTGGCCATCCAAGAAGGCAAGTGGGTGCACCGATTAGTGTGTGAAATGCTCACGGTTGCTGGAGAAGCGTGCCCGGAGCTCAAGATTTTCGAGGACAACCAGTCATGCATCAAGATGACGAAGAACCCCGTGAACCACGGTCGCGCCAAGCACATCGACATCAAGTACCACCACATCCGCGATGAAGTAAAACGCGGTGAAGTGACCGTGGAGTACTGCGAAACTGCGACGATGCTGGCGGATATCATGACAAAGGCGATGCCGGGGCCACGCCACAAGGAACTGACTCAGGCTCTCGGCGTGACAGAGTGTTCGCATTGAGGGGGCGTATTGCGGTACCTGAGTTATGGTACTCGTGGGGTACCGGTATACTGGTACGAGTACCGGTTGTGCCAATGACCAACACTCACCGCCTGCTCAATCATTCTGTATGTTTACGCTACATGTTTGCGTCATCGATGTTTACGCCACGCTGGATACTTGCGACAGGATACTGGGTACAAGATGGGCAAGATGCGTGGCGCTCTGTGATTGGCTGGAGCAACTCAGGAATCCAGTAGAGTGTATCCAGTAGAATATCTAGTAGGCTTAGAGGTAGCAAGCACTTTGCGAACTAAGGACCGAATCAATCACTTTTCAATTCTCCATCAAACCCCAAGTGGTCAAGTGTCTTGCTCCGGTCGACTCCAGAGCCTCAAGCCTCCCTCCGCTTCGTCCTCCAAGATCTGTGACCTTTAACAGCAGGCGGGGAAACGCAAGAACCGCTCCGACAGTAACCGCAACATGGGTCAAGCGAGTCGTGGAACTGGTCTGGAAGAAGCAAGTGCGCCGAACGAGTCGTTCGAGCGCGGACCAAAACGCCGTTCAAGTGTGCGAGTGGAATCAGGGCCAAGTGACGAAGAAGAAAAAGATGATGAAGACAGTTCAAGTCCTCCTGTATTCTGGCGTGCGAGTGCCAACGCCGTGGAAGCAAGCGATTTGTCGGAGCCATCGACGTTCCAAGAGGCGATCAACGGACCCGACCAAGCGCACTGGCGCAAAGCCATTCGTGCGGAACTCAAGTCGATGCGTCTACGTGGTGTGTTCCGCGGTGCGAAGCTACCATCAGGTCAGCGTGCCATCGGTACGAAGTGGGTGTTCAAGATCAAGCGAAAAGCCGATGGATCAATCGAGAAGTACAAGGCGCGCCTGGTGGCCAAGGGCTTCAAGCAGAAGTACGGCATCGACTACACCGAGACGTTCTCGCCTGTGATCAAGTACGTGACGCTGCGCATGGTGATAGCCCTAGCCAAATATTTTGGTTGGCCCGTCGACCAACTGGACGTGGTGACTGCGTTCCTGTACGGCATCATGAAGGAACTCGTGTTTTGCGTCGTTCCGGAAGGCGTGGAGCTGGATGGCGATTTCGACTGCGTGGAGTTACTGAAAGCCATCTACGGTCTCAAGCAGGCATCGCGCGTGTGGAACGAGACGTTCGACGAGTTCGTGTGTTCCATCGGATTTCACGTGTCGGCTTATGACCCGTGCCTCTACATCAAGGAAGTCGACGGTCATTGCGTGCTGCTGCTCGTGTACGTGGACGACGTACTGATTACCGGGAGTTCGGCTGAGCTCATCAGGCAGACCAAGCGCGAGCTGAAGACTCGCTTCGAGATGACCGACAGCGGCAAGTGTGCCTTCATTCTAGGCATCGAGTTGGTAGACGGCCCGAACGGCAGCGTGACGATGTGCCAGCGGCGGTATGTGGATGACATCCTGAAGCGTTTCGGTATGGACGAGTGCAAGGCTGTGGTGTCTCCCGTGGATTTGAGCTCACGACTGGTTGCGAGCGACTTGGCGATCAAGCTGAACGCGCCATTTCGTGAAGCTGTGGGTGCGCTCATGCATCTCATGACTGCGACTCGCCCAGACATTGCATATGCTGTGGGCTACGTGTCACGCTTCATGGAGAATCCGCAGGAGGAGCACTGGATGGCCGTGAAGCGCATATTTCGCTATCTGCAGGGAACCAAGTCACACGGCATCTGCTTCAAGCCTGGTGACAGCGTGGACTTTCGTGGATACTCTGACGCAGACTGGGCCGGCGATCTCGCGGATCGCAAGTCGACTTCGGGCTACGTGTTCCTGCTAACAGGTGCTCCCATCAGTTGGGGAAGCAAGAAGCAGTCGAGCGTGTCGCTATCAACGAGTGAAGCGGAGTACATCGCGCTGAGCCTGGCCATCCAAGAAGGCAAGTGGGTGCACCGATTAGTGTGTGAAATGCTCACGGTTGCTGGAGAAGCGTGCCCGGAGCTCAAGATTTTCGAGGACAACCAGTCATGCATCAAGATGACGAAGAACCCCGTGAATCACGGTCGCGCCAAGCACATCGACATCAAGTACCACCACATCCGCGATGAAGTAAAACGCGGTGAAGTGACGGTGGAGTACTGCGAAACTGCGACGATGCTGGCGGATATCATGACGAAGGCGATGCCGGGGCCACGCCACAAGGAACGACTCAGGCTCTCGGCGTGACAGAGTGTTCGCATTGAGGGGGCGTATTGCGGTACCTGAGTTATGGTACTCGTGGGGTACCGGTATACTGGTACGAGTACCGGTTGTGCCAATGACCAACACTCACCGCCTGCTCAATCATTCTGTATGTTTACGCTACATGTTTGCGTCATCGATGTTTACGCCACGCTGGATACTTGCGACAGGATACTGGGTACAAGATGGGCAAGATGCGTGGCGCTCTGTGATTGGCTGGAGCAACTCAGGAATCCAGTAGAGTGTATCCAGTAGAATATCTAGTAGGCTTAGAGGTAGCAAGCACTTTGCGAACTAAGGACCGAATCAATCACTTTTCAATTCTCCATCAAACCCCAAGTGGTCAAGTGTCCTTGCTCCGGTCGACTCCAGAGCCTCAAGCCTCCTCCGCTTCGTCCTCCAAGATCTGTGAGCTTTAACAGCAGGCGGGGAAACGCAAGAACCGCTCCGACAGTAACCGCAACATGGGTCAAGCGTTCGTGGAGCTGGTCTGAAGAAGCGCGCCGAACGAGTCGCTTCGAGCGCGGACCAAAACGCCGGTCAAGTGTGCGAGTGGAACGTGGGCGAAGTACGAAGAAGAAAAAGATGATGATCGACAGTTCAAGTCCTCCTGAATTCTGGCGTGCGAGTGACCAACGCCGTGCAAGCAAGCGATTTTCGGAGCCATCGAGTTGGTAGACGGCCCGAACGGCAGCGTGACGATGTGCCAGCGGCGGTATGTGGATGACATCCTGAAGCGTTTCGGTATGGACGAGTGCAAGGCTGTGGTGTCTCCCGTGGATTTGAGCTCACGACTGGTTGCGAGCGACTTGGCGATCAAGCTGAACGCGCCATTTCGTGAAGCTGTGGGTGCGCTCATGCATCTCATGACTGCGACTCGCCCGGACATTGCATATGCTGTGGGCTACGTGTCACGCTTCATGGAGAATCCGCAGGAGGAGCACTGGATGGCCGTGAAGCGCATATTTCGCTATCTGCAGGGAACCAAGTCACACGGCATCTGCTTCAAGCCTGGTGACAGCGTGGACTTTCGTGGATACTCTGACGCAGACTGGGCCGGCGATCTCGCGGATCGCAAGTCGACTTCGGGCTACGTGTTCCTGCTAACAGGTGCTCCCATCAGTTGGGGAAGCAAGAAGCAGTCGAGCGTGTCGCTATCAACGAGTGAAGCGGAGTACATCGCGCTGAGCCTGGCCATCCAAGAAGGCAAGTGGGTGCACCGATTAGTGTGTGAAATGCTCACGGTTGCTGGAGAAGCGTGCCCGGAGCTCAAGATTTTCGAGGACAACCAGTCATGCATCAAGATGACGAAGAACCCCGTGAATCACGGTCGCGCCAAGCACATCGACATCAAGTACCACCACATCCGCGATGAAGTAAAACGCGGTGAAGTGACGGTGGAGTACAGCGAAACTGCGACGATGCTGGCGGATATCATGACGAAGGCGATGCCGGGGCCACGCCACAAGGAACTGACTCAGGCTCTCGGCGTGACAGAGTGTTCGCATTGAGGGGGCGTATTGCGGTACCTGAGTTATGGTACTCGTGGGGTACCGGTATACTGGTACGAGTACCGGTTGTGCCAATGACCAACACTCACCGCCTGCTCAATCATTCTGTATGTTTACGCTACATGTTTGCGTCATCGATGTTTACGCCACGCTGGATACTTGCGACAGGATACTGGGTACAAGATGGGCAAGATGCGTGGCGCTCTGTGATTGGCTGGAGCAACTCAGGAATCCAGTAGAGTGTATCCAGTAGAATATCTAGTAGGCTTAGAGGTAGCAACCACTTTGCGAACTAAGGACCGAATCAATCACTTTTCAATTCTCCATCAAACCCCAAGTGGTCAAGTGTCCTTGCTCCGGTCGACTCCAGAGCCTCAAGCCTCCCTCCGCTTCGTCCTCCAAGATCTGTGAGCTTTAACAGCAGGCGGGGAAACGCAAGAACCGCTCCGACAGTAACCGCAACATGGGTCAAGCGAGTCGTGGAGCTGGTCTGGAAGAAGCAAGTGCGCCGAACGAGTCGTTCGAGCGCGGACCAAAACGCCGTTCAAGTGTGCGAGTGGAATCAGGGCCAAGTGACGAAGAAGAAAAAGATGATGAAGACAGTTCAAGTCCTCCTGTATTCTGGCGTGCGAGTGCCAACGCCGTGGAAGCAAGCGATTTGTCGGAGCCATCGACGTTCCAAGAGGCGATCAACGGACCCGACCAAGCGCACTGGCGCAAAGCCATTCGTGCGGAACTCAAGTCGATGCGTCTACGTGGTGTGTTCCGCGGTGCGAAGCTACCATCAGGTCAGCGTGCCATCGGTACGAAGTGGGTGTTCAAGATCAAGCGAAAAGCCGATGGATCAATCGAGAAGTACAAGGCGCGCCTGGTGGCCAAGGGCTTCAAGCAGAAGTACGGCATCGACTACACCGAGACGTTCTCGCCTGTGATCAAGTACGTGACGCTGCGCATGGTGATAGCCCTAGCCAAATATTTTGGTTGGCCCGTCGACCAACTGGACGTGGTGACTGCGTTCCTGTACGGCATCATGAAGGAACTCGTGTTTTGCGTCGTTCCGGAAGGCGTGGAGCTGGATGGCGATTTCGACTGCGTGGAGTTACTGAAAGCCATCTACGGTCTCAAGCAGGCATCGCGCGTGTGGAACGAGACGTTCGACGAGTTCGTGTGTTCCATCGGATTTCACGTGTCGGCTTATGACCCGTGCCTCTACATCAAGGAAGTCGACGGTCATTGCGTGCTGCTGCTCGTGTACGTGGACGACGTACTGATTACCGGGAGTTCGGCTGAGCTCATCGAGCAGACCAAGCGCGAGCTGAAGACTCGCTTCGAGATGACCGACAGCGGCAAGTGTGCCTTCATTCTAGGCATCGAGTTGGTAGACGGCCCGAACGGCAGCGTGACGATGTGCCAGCGGCGGTATGTGGATGACATCCTGAAGCGTTTCGGTATGGACGAGTGCAAGGCTGTGGTGTCTCCCGTGGATTTGAGCTCACGACTGGTTGCGAGCGACTTGGCGATCAAGCTGAACGCGCCATTTCGTGAAGCTGTGGGTGCGCTCATGCATCTCATGACTGCGACTCGCCCAGACATTGCATATGCTGTGGGCTACGTGTCACGCTTCATGGAGAATCCGCAGGAGGAGCACTGGATGGCCGTGAAGCGCATATTTCGCTATCTGCAGGGAACCAAGTCACACGGCATCTGCTTCAAGCCTGGTGACAGCGTGGACTTTCGTGGATACTCTGACGCAGACTGGGCCGGCGATCTCGCGGATCGCAAGTCGACTTCGGGCTACGTGTTCCTGCTAACAGGTGCTCCCATCAGTTGGGGAAGCAAGAAGCAGTCGAGCGTGTCGCTATCAACGAGTGAAGCGGAGTACATCGCGCTGAGCCTGGCCATCCAAGAAGGCAAGTGGGTGCACCGATTAGTGTGTGAAATGCTCACGGTTGCTGGAGAAGCGTGCCCGGAGCTCAAGATTTTCGAGGACAACCAGTCATGCATCAAGATGACGAAGAACCCCGTGAATCACGGTCGCGCCAAGCACATCGACATCAAGTACCACCACATCCGCGATGAAGTAAAACGCGGTGAAGTGACGGTGGAGTACTGCGAAACTGCGACGATGCTGGCGGATATCATGACGAAGGCGATGCCGGGGCCACGCCACAAGGAACTGACTCAGGCTCTCGGCGTGACAGAGTGTTCGCATTGAGGGGGCGTATTGCGGTACCTGAGTTATGGTACTCGTGGGGTACCGGTATACTGGTACGAGTACCGGTTGTGCCAATGACCAACACTCACCGCCTGCTCAATCATTCTGTATGTTTACGCTACATGTTTGCGTCATCGATGTTTACGCCACGCTGGATACTTGCGACAGGATACTGGGTACAAGATGGGCAAGATGCGTGGCGCTCTGTGATTGGCTGGAGCAACTCAGGAATCCAGTAGAGTGTATCCAGTAGAATATCTAGTAGGCTTAGAGGTAGCAACCACTTTGCGAACTAAGGACCGAATCAATCACTTTTCAATTCTCCATCAAACCCCAAGTGGTCAAGTGTCCTTGCTCCGGTCGACTCCAGAGCCTCAAGCCTCCCTCCGCTTCGTCCTCCAAGATCTGTGAGCTTTAACAGCAGGCGGGGAAACGCAAGAACCGCTCCGACAGTAACCGCAACATGGGTCAAGCGAGTCGTGGAGCTGGTCTGGAAGAAGCAAGTGCGCCGAACGAGTCGTTCGAGCGCGGACCAAAACGCCGTTCAAGTGTGCGAGTGGAATCAGGGCCAAGTGACGAAGAAGAAAAAGATGATGAAGACAGTTCAAGTCCTCCTGTATTCTGGCGTGCGAGTGCCAACGCCGTGGAAGCAAGCGATTTGTCGGAGCCATCGACGTTCCAAGAGGCGATCAACGGACCCGACCAAGCGCACTGGCGCAAAGCCATTCGTGCGGAACTCAAGTCGATGCGTCTACGTGGTGTGTTCCGCGGTGCGAAGCTACCATCAGGTCAGCGTGCCATCGGTACGAAGTGGGTGTTCAAGATCAAGCGAAAAGCCGATGGATCAATCGAGAAGTACAAGGCGCGCCTGGTGGCCAAGGGCTTCAAGCAGAAGTACGGCATCGACTACACCGAGACGTTCTCGCCTGTGATCAAGTACGTGACGCTGCGCATGGTGATAGCCCTAGCCAAATATTTTGGTTGGCCCGTCGACCAACTGGACGTGGTGACTGCGTTCCTGTACGGCATCATGAAGGAACTCGTGTTTTGCGTCGTTCCGGAAGGCGTGGAGCTGGATGGCGATTTCGACTGCGTGGAGTTACTGAAAGCCATCTACGGTCTCAAGCAGGCATCGCGCGTGTGGAACGAGACGTTCGACGAGTTCGTGTGTTCCATCGGATTTCACGTGTCGGCTTATGACCCGTGCCTCTACATCAAGGAAGTCGACGGTCATTGCGTGCTGCTGCTCGTGTACGTGGACGACGTACTGATTACCGGGAGTTCGGCTGAGCTCATCAGGCAGACCAAGCGCGAGCTGAAGACTCGCTTCGAGATGACCGACAGCGGCAAGTGTGCCTTCATTCTAGGCATCGAGTTGGTAGACGGCCCGAACGGCAGCGTGACGATGTGCCAGCGGCGGTATGTGGATGACATCCTGAAGCGTTTCGGTATGGACGAGTGCAAGGCTGTGGTGTCTCCCGTGGATTTGAGCTCACGACTGGTTGCGAGCGACTTGGCGATCAAGCTGAACGCGCCATTTCGTGAAGCTGTGGGTGCGCTCATGCATCTCATGACTGCGACTCGCCCAGACATTGCATATGCTGTGGGCTACGTGTCACGCTTCATGGAGAATCCGCAGGAGGAGCACTGGATGGCCGTGAAGCGCATATTTCGCTATCTGCAGGGAACCAAGTCACACGGCATCTGCTTCAAGCCTGGTGACAGCGTGGACTTTCGTGGATACTCTGACGCAGACTGGGCCGGCGATCTCGCGGATCGCAAGTCGACTTCGGGCTACGTGTTCCTGCTAACAGGTGCTCCCATCAGTTGGGGAAGCAAGAAGCAGTCGAGCGTGTCGCTATCAACGAGTGAAGCGGAGTACATCGCGCTGAGCCTGGCCATCCAAGAAGGCAAGTGGGTGCACCGATTAGTGTGTGAAATGCTCACGGTTGCTGGAGAAGCGTGCCCGGAGCTCAAGATTTTCGAGGACAACCAGTCATGCATCAAGATGACGAAGAACCCCGTGAATCACGGTCGCGCCAAGCACATCGACATCAAGTACCACCACATCCGCGATGAAGTAAAACGCGGTGAAGTGACGGTGGAGTACTGCGAAACTGCGACGATGCTGGCGGATATCATGACGAAGGCGATGCCGGGGCCACGCCACAAGGAACTGACTCAGGCTCTCGGCGTGACAGAGTGTTCGCATTGAGGGGGCGTATTGCGGTACCTGAGTTATGGTACTCGTGGGGTACCGGTATACTGGTACGAGTACCGGTTGTGCCAATGACCAACACTCACCGCCTGCTCAATCATTCTGTATGTTTACGCTACATGTTTGCGTCATCGATGTTTACGCCACGCTGGATACTTGCGACAGGATACTGGGTACAAGATGGGCAAGATGCGTGGCGCTCTGTGATTGGCTGGAGCAACTCAGGAATCCAGTAGAGTGTATCCAGTAGAATATCTAGTAGGCTTAGAGGTAGCAACCACTTTGCGAACTAAGGACCGAATCAATCACTTTTCAATTCTCCATCAAACCCCAAGTGGTCAAGTGTCTTGCTCCGGTCGACTCCAGAGCCTCAAGCCTCCCTCCGCTTCGTCCTCCAAGATCTGTGAGCTTTAACAGCAGGCGGGGAAACGCAAGAACCGCTCCGACAGTAACCGCAACATGGGTCAAGCGAGTCGTGGAGCTGGTCTGGAAGAAGCAAGTGCGCCGAACGAGTCGTCGAGCGCGGACAAAAACGCCGTTCAAGTGTGCGAGTGGAATCAGGGCCAAGTGACGAAGAAGAAAAGATGATGAAGACAGTTCAAGTCCTCCTGTATTCTGGCGTGCGAGTGCCAACGCCGTGGAAGCAAGCGATTTGTCGGAGCCATCGACGTTCCAAGAGGCGATCAACGGACCCGACCAAGCGCACTGGCGCAAAGCCATTCGTGCGGAACTCAAGTCGATGCGTCTACGTGGTGTGTTCCGCGGTGCGAAGCTACCATCAGGTCAGCGTGCCATCGGTACGAAGTGGGTGTTCAAGATCAAGCGAAAAGCCGATGGATCAATCGAGAAGTACAAGGCGCGCCTGGTGGCCAAGGGCTTCAAGCAGAAGTACGGCATCGACTACACCGAGACGTTCTCGCCTGTGATCAAGTACGTGACGCTGCGCATGGTGATAGCCCTAGCCAAATATTTTGGTTGGCCCGTCGACCAACTGGACGTGGTGACTGCGTTCCTGTACGGCATCATGAAGGAACTCGTGTTTTGCGTCGTTCCGGAAGGCGTGGAGCTGGATGGCGATTTCGACTGCGTGGAGTTACTGAAAGCCATCTACGGTCTCAAGCAGGCATCGCGCGTGTGGAACGAGACGTTCGACGAGTTCGTGTGTTCCATCGGATTTCACGTGTCGGCTTATGACCCGTGCCTCTACATCAAGGAAGTCGACGGTCATTGCGTGCTGCTGCTCGTGTACGTGGACGACGTACTGATTACCGGGAGTTCGGCTGAGCTCATCGAGCAGACCAAGCGCGAGCTGAAGACTCGCTTCGAGATGACCGACAGCGGCAAGTGTGCCTTCATTCTAGGCATCGAGTTGGTAGACGGCCCGAACGGCAGCGTGACGATGTGCCAGCGGCGGTATGTGGATGACATCCTGAAGCGTTTCGGTATGGACGAGTGCAAGGCTGTGGTGTCTCCCGTGGATTTGAGCTCACGACTGGTTGCGAGCGACTTGGCGATCAAGCTGAACGCGCCATTTCGTGAAGCTGTGGGTGCGCTCATGCATCTCATGACTGCGACTCGCCCAGACATTGCATATGCTGTGGGCTACGTGTCACGCTTCATGGAGAATCCGCAGGAGGAGCACTGGATGGCCGTGAAGCGCATATTTCGCTATCTGCAGGGAACCAAGTCACACGGCATCTGCTTCAAGCCTGGTGACAGCGTGGACTTTCGTGGATACTCTGACGCAGACTGGGCCGGCGATCTCGCGGATCGCAAGTCGACTTCGGGCTACGTGTTCCTGCTAACAGGTGCTCCCATCAGTTGGGGAAGCAAGAAGCAGTCGAGCGTGTCGCTATCAACGAGTGAAGCGGAGTACATCGCGCTGAGCCTGGCCATCCAAGAAGGCAAGTGGGTGCACCGATTAGTGTGTGAAATGCTCACGGTTGCTGGAGAAGCGTGCCCGGAGCTCAAGATTTTCGAGGACAACCAGTCATGCATCAAGATGACGAAGAACCCCGTGAATCACGGTCGCGCCAAGCACATCGACATCAAGTACCACCACATCCGCGATGAAGTAAAACGCGGTGAAGTGACGGTGGAGTACTGCGAAACTGCGACGATGCTGGCGGATATCATGACGAAGGCGATGCCGGGGCCACGCCACAAGGAACTGACTCAGGCTCTCGGCGTGACAGAGTGTTCGCATTGAGGGGGCGTATTGCGGTACCTGAGTTATGGTACTCGTGGGGTACCGGTATACTGGTACGAGTACCGGTTGTGCCAATGACCAACACTCACCGCCTGCTCAATCATTCTGTATGTTTACGCTACATGTTTGCGTCATCGATGTTTACGCCACGCTGGATACTTGCGACAGGATACTGGGTACAAGATGGGCAAGATGCGTGGCGCTCTGTGATTGGCTGGAGCAACTCAGGAATCCAGTAGAGTGTATCCAGTAGAATATCTAGTAGGCTTAGAGGTAGCAACCACTTTGCGAACTAAGGACCGAATCAATCACTTTTCAATTCTCCATCAAACCCCAAGTGGTCAAGTGTCTTGCTCCGGTCGACTCCAGAGCCTCAAGCCTCCCTCCGCTTCGTCCTCCAAGATCTGTGACCTTTAACAGCAGGCGGGGAAACGCAAGAACCGCTCCGACAGTAACCGCAACATGGGTCAAGCGAGTCGTGGAGCTGGTCTGGAAGAAGAAGTGCGCCGAACGAGTCGTTCGAGCGCGGACCAAAACGCCGTTCAAGTGTGCGAGTGGAATCAGGGCCAAGTGACGAAGAAGAAAAAGATGATGAAGACAGTTCAAGTCCTCCTGTATTCTGGCGTGCGAGTGCCAACGCCGTGGAAGCAAGCGATTTGTCGGAGCCATCGACGTTCCAAGAGGCGATCAACGGACCCGACCAAGCGCACTGGCGCAAAGCCATTCGTGCGGAACTCAAGTCGATGCGTCTACGTGGTGTGTTCCGCGGTGCGAAGCTACCATCAGGTCAGCGTGCCATCGGTACGAAGTGGGTGTTCAAGATCAAGCGAAAAGCCGATGGATCAATCGAGAAGTACAAGGCGCGCCTGGTGGCCAAGGGCTTCAAGCAGAAGTACGGCATCGACTACACCGAGACGTTCTCGCCTGTGATCAAGTACGTGACGCTGCGCATGGTGATAGCCCTAGCCAAATATTTTGTTGGCCCGTCGACCAACTGGACGTGGTGACTGCGTTCCTGTACGGCATCATGAAGGAACTCGTGTTTTGCGTCGTTCGGAAGGCGTGGAGCTGGATGGCGATTTCGACTGCGTGGAGTTACTGAAAGCCATCTACGGTCTCAAGCAGGCATCGCGCGTGTGGAACGAGACGTTCGACGAGTTCGTGTGTTCCATCGGATTTCACGTGTCGGCTTATGACCCGTGCCTCTACATCAAGGAAGTCGACGGTCATTGCGTGCTGCTGCTCGTGTACGTGGACGACGTACTGATTACCGAGTTCGGCTGAGCTCATCGAGCAGACCAAGCGCGAGCTGAAGACTCGCTTCGAGATGACCGACAGCGGCAAGTGTGCCTTCTTGTGACATCGAGTTGTGACGGCCCGGAACGGCAGCGTGACGATGTGCCAGCGGCGGTATGTGGATGACATCCAGCAAGGCCGGAATGGACGAGTGCAAGGCTGTGGTGTCTCCCGTGGATTTGAGCTCACGACTGGTTGCGAGCGACTTGGCGATCAAGCTGAACGCGCCACGCAAGCTGTGGGTGCGCTCATGCATCTCATGACTGCGACTCGCCCGGACATTGCATATGCTGTGGGCTACGTGTCACGCTGGCACCAGAATCCCAGGAGGAGCACTGGATGGCCGTGAAGCGCATATTTCGCTATCTGCAGGAACCAAGTCACACGGCATCTGCTTCCAAGCCTGGTGACAGCGTGGACTTCGTGGATACTCTGACGCAGACTGGGCCGGCGATCTCGCGGATCAAAGTCGACTTCGGCTACGTGTTCCTGCTAACAGGTGCTCCCATCAGTTGGGGAAGCAAGAAGCAGTCGAGCGTGTCGCCATCAACGAGTGAAGCGGAGTACATCGCGCTGAGCCTGGCCATCCAAGAAGGCAAGTGGCACCGATTAGTGTGAAATGCTCACGGTTGCTGGAGAAGCGTGCCCGGAGCTCAAGATTTTCGAGGACAACCAGTCAGTGCATCAAGATGACGAAGAACCCGTGAATCACGGTCGCGCCAAGCACATCGATCAAGTACCACCACATCCGCGCATGAAGTAAAACGCGGTGAAGTGACGGTGGAGTACTGCGAAACTGGGTGACGATGCTGGCGACATATCATGATCAGTACGATGCTGGCCACGTCGAAAGCGAACTGACTCAGGCTCGATGCGTGACAGAGGTTCGCATTGAGGGGCGTATTGCGTACCCGAGTTATGGTACTGGGGGCACTGGCATACTGGTACGACCGGTTGTGCCAATGACCAACACTCACCGCTCGTCAATCATTCAGCGTGTTTACGCCGCATGCTCAGTCACCGATGTTTACGCCACTGCGCTGGATACCGCGACATGGATACTGCGTACAGCGATGGGGCGGCGATTGCGGGCGCTCAGATTGGCTGGAGCAACCTCGCGAATCCAGTAGAGTGTATCCAGTAGAATATCAGTAGGCTTTAGAGGTAGCAACCACTTTGCGAACTAAGGACCGAATC
>JAAVTI010001004.1:0-22079 GCA_011947335.1 Phytophthora constricta | reverse complement strand
CCGGTACCTGAGTTATGGTACTCGTGGGGTACCGGTATACTGGTACGAGTACCGGTTGTGCCAATGACCAACACTCACCGCCTGCTCAATCATTCTGTATGTTTACGCTACATGTTTGCGTCATCGATGTTTACGCCACGCTGGATACTTGCGACAGGATACTGGGTACAAGATGGGCAAGATGCGTGGCGCTCTGTGATTGGCTGGAGCAACTCAGGAATCCAGTAGAGTGTATCCAGTAGAATATCTAGTAGGCTTAGAGGTAGCAAGCACTTTGCGAACTAAGGACCGAATCAATCACTTTCCAATTCTCCTTCAAACCCCAAGTGGTCAAGTGTCTTCGCTCCGGTCGACTCCAGAGCCTCAAGCCTCCCTCCGCTTCGTCCTCCAAGATCTGTGACCTTTAACAGGTTATGAGCCCAAGCACCATGTCCTCTACTCAAGACGCCTCGACCAAGGTCTCCATCGACAAGTTCAACGGCGACAACTACGCGACGTGGAACCGCTACATGCGTGGCGTGTTTCTGACCAAGTCGGTGTGGCATGTCGTGAACCGGGAGACAACGCCAACGTTCGCGGACTCGCGGATCAAGGATGAGTACGTCAAGGCGAGCAACATCGCGTTTGGACTGATGTTACTCCACATGAATGCGGACTACCATCACGTGGTTGACGACTGTGAAGAAGCGTGGGTCGCGTGGGCGCGATTGAAGACGCTCTACGGCGGGTCGCAGAAGGCTGGACGCATCTACCTGAAGCGCCAGCTCTTCAGCATGGAGATGGAGGAAGGCGGCAATGTCTTGCATCACTGCAACGAGGTCCTCAACATCAGCGCCAAGCTCAGCAGCATCGGCGCCAAGATGGAGGATGAAGACGTGGCGATCTGCTTGCTACGCAGTCTCCCAAGAGCTACGAGAATGTCGTGCTAAACCTGGAGATGAGCAACGCGGAGCTGCGGTCGCAAGACGTTGTGAAGGTGCTGACGAATGAGCACATCAAGCGACAGGGCGAGAAGACGGCTACGGTGAAGACTGAAGACGCTGCGAAGGCGTTCAGTGCCGAGCGAGAGTCTCGCCAGTGTGCGTACTGCGGGAAATTGGGGCACACGATTGAACGGTGCTGGACCAAGCAGAAGGATGAGAATCGAGGAGCTCGACGCGGCGGTGGCTACAACCGTGGACGCGGGGCCAACAACATCAACTGGAGGAACGACGTGGACGACTACGACCGAGTGGCGTTTGCGGTTTCGTTAGAGTGTGGAATATCGACGGGCAAGGGTATGTCCGGCATGTGGGCGATCGACAGTGGAGCGACGCACCACATCTGCAACAACAAGGCCAAGTTCGCTGAAATCGATGAACGGGACGAGGGCGAACTGTCGGTGGCTGACGGCAACAAGGCTGCAATCAAGGGTGTGGGGACTATCATGGAACGTGGTCCTGCCCAACGGCGACGAGCGCGAGATCGAGATCCAGAACGCGCTGTACGTGCCGAGTATGAACAAGAATCTGCTGTCGGTGCCGCAGATTAACAAGAGTGGAGCGTTTCAAGTGGTGTTCGACGGCGCCAGCATGCTCATTGCGCGCAAAGGATCGAACAAGGTCGTGGCAACGGCGGATCTTGTCGACGGTCTGTACTGGCTTCGGACGCCACTGCGGATGGCAAACGCGGCGACAACTTCGGGACAAGTTGACCTTCATGCGCGTTTGGGTCATGCTCCCATCGACGTGCTGCGCAAGATGGTGAACAACGGCATGATCAAGGACGCCAAGATGCCGACGAAGTCGACGGGACCGAGCATGTGTCGCGGGTGTCAGCAAGGCAAAATGGTCCAGAAGCCGTTCCCAAGCAACCGCGACAAGCGCCACTACGACGTGTTCGAGCTGATTCACTTTGACATCTGTGGCCCGATGGAAGAAGACTCGCTGGGTGGCAGCAAGTATCTGCTCCCGATCGTGGACGAGGCCAGCGGATGCATGAAGGGTTTCTGCCTGAGTGCCAAGTCGGAGAGCGAGGACTGCATCAAGAGCTTCATCAGCAAGGTGCAGACGCAGTTCGGCAAACAAATCAAGTTTGTGCGTCACGACGGAGCCCGTGAGTTCGCGACCAACTCGCTCAAGGCGTTCTTCGAAGACCAAGGTATTGAGCAGCAAACCACTGTTCCGTACGCTCACCAGACAAACGGCACGGCAGAGCGCGCGATCCGTACCATCGTCACGATCGGTCGCAGCATGCTGCACCACGCGAAGCTGGACAAGTGTTTCTGGGCTGAGGCGGCGATGACTGCCATTTACGTCAAGAATCGCCTGCCGTCACCCAAGATCGAGGCCAAGACTCCGTTTGAGATCGTGTACAAGTCGAAGCCGAGAGTGAAGCACATGCGTATCTTCGGGTGTCGCGCATATGTGCTGACGCCGAAGGAGAAGCGTCTCAAGTGGGACGCGAAGGCTCGCGCCGGTGTGTTCATGGGCTACGAGGAAGTGTCGAAGGCCTACCGAGTTTATGACATCGAGGCGGGGAAGGTGGTGATCAGTCGCGATGTCACCTTCGACGAGTCGACTTTTGGCGTTTCGGCGATGGATCAGGATGACGATGTGGACGAAGCCGTTCTCAATTTCGACAACCTGGATATCAGCGATGCTGTCCCTGCCCAGACGGATTTCAAGCAGGCGGGGAAACGCAAGAACCGCTCCGACAGTAACCGCAACATGGGTCAAGCGAGTCGTGGAGCTGGTCTGGAAGAAGCAAGTGCGCCGAACGAGTCGTTCGAGCGCGGACCAAAACGCCGTTCAAGTGTGCGAGTGGAATCAGGGCCAAGTGACGAAGAAGAAAAAGATGATGAAGACAGTTCAAGTCCTCCTGTATTCTGGCGTGCGAGTGCCAACGCCGTGGAAGCAAGCGATTTGTCGGAGCCATCGACGTTCCAAGAGGCGATCAACGGACCCGACCAAGCGCACTGGCGCAAAGCCATTCGTGCGGAACTCAAGTCGATGCGTCTACGTGGTGTGTTCCGCGGTGCGAAGCTACCATCAGGTCAGCGTGCCATCGGTACGAAGTGGGTGTTCAAGATCAAGCGAAAAGCCGATGGATCAATCGAGAAGTACAAGGCGCGCCTGGTGGCCAAGGGCTTCAAGCAGAAGTACGGCATCGACTACACCGAGACGTTCTCGCCTGTGATCAAGTACGTGACGCTGCGCATGGTGATCGCCCTAGCCATTTTGGTTGGCCCGTCGACCAACTGGACGTGGTGACTGCGTTCCTGTACGGCATCATGAAGGAACTCGTGTTTTGCGTCGTTCCGGAAGGCGTGGAGCTGGATGGCGATTTCGACTGCGTGGAGTTACTGAAAGCCATCTACGGTCTCAAACAGGCATCGCGCGTGTGGAACGAGACGTTCGACGAGTTCGTGTGTTCCATCGGATTTCACGTGTCGGCTTATGACCCGTGCCTCTACATCAAGGAAGTCGACGGTCATTGCGTGCTGCTGCTCGTGTACGTGGACGACGTACTGATTACCGGGAGTTCGGCTGAGCTCATCAGGCAGACCAAGCGCGAGCTGAAGACTCGCTTCGAGATGACCGACAGCGGCAAGTGTGCCTTCATTCTAGGCATCGAGTTGGTAGACGGCCCGAACGGCAGCGTGACGATGTGCCAGCGGCGGTATGTGGATGACATCCTGAAGCGTTTCGGTATGGACGAGTGCAAGGCTGTGGTGTCTCCCGTGGATTTGAGCTCACGACTGGTTGCGAGCGACTTGGCGATCAAGCTGAACGCGCCATTTCGTGAAGCTGTGGGTGCGCTCATGCATCTCATGACTGCGACTCGCCCGGACATTGCATATGCTGTGGGCTACGTGTCACGCTTCATGGAGAATCCGCAGGAGGAGCACTGGATGGCCGTGAAGCGCATATTTCGCTATCTGCAGGGAACCAAGTCACACGGCATCTGCTTCAAGCCTGGTGACAGCGTGGACTTTCGTGGATACTCTGACGCAGACTGGGCCGGCGATCTCGCGGATCGCAAGTCGACTTCGGGCTACGTGTTCCTGCTAACAGGTGCTCCCATCAGTTGGGGAAGCAAGAAGCAGTCGAGCGTGTCGCTATCAACGAGTGAAGCGGAGTACATCGCGCTGAGCCTGGCCATCCAAGAAGGCAAGTGGGTGCACCGATTAGTGTGAAATGCTCACGGTTGCTGGAGAAGCGTGCCCGGAGCTCAAGATTTTCGAGGACAACCAGTCATGCATCAAGATGACGAAGAACCCCGTGAACCACGGTCGCGCCAAGCACATCGACATCAAGTACCACCACATCCGCGATGAAGTAAAACGCGGTGAAGTGACGGTGGAGTACAGCGAAACTGCGACGATGCTGGCGGATATCATGACAAAGGCGATGCCGGGGCCACGCCACAAGGAACTGACTCAGGCTCTCGGCGTGACAGAGTGTTCGCATTGAGGGGGCGTATTGCGGTACCTGAGTTATGGTACTCGTGGGGTACCGGTATACTGGTACGAGTACCGGTTGTGCCAATGACCAACACTCACCGCCTGCTCAATCATTCTGTATGTTTACGCTACATGTTTGCGTCATCGATGTTTACGCCACGCTGGATACTTGCGACAGGATACTGGGTACAAGATGGGCAAGATGCGTGGCGCTCTGTGATTGGCTGGAGCAACTCAGGAATCCAGTAGAGAATATCTAGTAGGTAGAGGTAAAGCACTTTGCGAACTAAGGACCGAATCAATCACTTTTCAATTCTCCATCAAACCCCAAGTGGTCAAGTGTCTTCGCTCCGGTCGACTCCAGAGCCTCAAGCCTCCCTCCGCTTCGTCCTCCAAGATCTGTGACCTTTAACAGCAGGCGGGGAAACGCAAGAACCGCTCCGACAGTAACGCAACATGGGTCAAGCGAGTCGTGGAGCTACTAGGCGTGCGCCGAACGAGTCGTTGCCGCGACCAAAACGCCGTTCGCGTGCGAGTGGAATCAGGGCCAAGTGACGAAGAAGAAAAAGATGATGAAGACAGTTCCGTCCTCCTGTATTCTGGCGTGCGAGTGCCAACGGAAGCAAGCGATTTGTCGGAGCCATCGACGTTCCAAGAGGCGATCAACGACCCGACCACGCACTGGCGCAGCCATTCGTGCGGAACTCAAGTCGATGGTCTACGTGGTGTGTTCCGCGGTGCGAAGCTACCATCAGGTCAGCGTGCCATCGGTACGAAGTGGTGTTCAAGATCAAGCGAAACGCCGATGGATCAACGAGAAGTACAAGGCGCCTGGTGGCTGCCAAGGGCTTCAAGCAGAGAAGTACGGCATCTCACCGGAGACGTTCTCGCCCAGATCAAGACGTGACGCTGCGCATGGTGATAGCCCTAGCCAAATATTTTGGCTGGCCCGTCGACCAACTGGATGGCATCGCGTTCCGTATGTCGGCATCATGAAGGAACTCGTGTTTTGCGTCGTTCCGAAGGCGTGGAGCTGGATGGCGATTTCGACTGCGTGGAGTTACTGAAAGCCATCTACGGTCTCAAGCAGGCACGCGCGTGTGGAACGAGACGTTCGACGAGTTCGTGTGTTCCATCGGATTTCACGTCGGCTTATGACCCGTGCCTCTACATCAAGGAAGTCGACGGTCATTGCGTGTTGCTGCTCGTGTACGTGGACGACGTACTGATTACCGGGAGTTCGGCTGAGCTCATCGAGCAGACCAAGCGCGAGCTGAAGACTCACTGAGATGACCGACAGCGGCAAGTGTGCCTTCATTTAGGCATCGAGTTGGTAGGACGGCCCGAACGGCAGCGTGACGATGTGCCAGCGGCGGTATGTGGATGACATCCTGAAGCGTTTCGCGCGGACGCGAGTGCAAGGCTGTGGTGTCTCCCGTGGATTTGAGCTCACGACTGGTTGCGAGCGACTCGGCGATCAAGCTGTTCGCCATTTCGTGAAGCTGTGGGTGCGCTCATGCATCTCATGACTGCGACTCGCCCAGACAGATATGCTGTGGGCTACGTGTCACGCTTCATGGAGAATCCGCAGGAGGAGCACTGATGGCCGTGAAGCGCATATTTCGCTATCTGCAGGAACCAAGTCACACGGCATCTGTCAAGCCTGGTGACAGCGTGGACTTTCGTGGATACTGACGCAGACTGGGCCAGATCTCGCGATCGCAAGTCGATTCGGGCTACGTGTTCTCTAACAGGTGCTCCCATCAGTTGGGGAAGCAAGAAGCAGTCGAGCGTGTCGCTATCAACGAGTGAAGCGGAGTACATCGCGCTGAGCCTGGCCATCCAAGAAGGCAAGTGGGTGCACCGATGAGTGTGTGAAATGCTCACGTTGTGGAGAAGATGTGCCCGGAGCTCAAGATTTTCGAGGACAACCAGTCATGCATCAAGATGACGAAGAACCCCGTGAATCACGGTCGCGCCAAGCACGACATCAAGCACCACCACATCCGCGATGAAGTAAAACGAGGTGAAGTGACGGTGGAGTACTCGCGAAACTGCGACGATGCTGGCGGATATCATGACGAAGGCGATGCCGGGGCCACGCACACAAGGAACTGACTCAGGCTCTCGGCGTGACAGAGTGTTCGCATTGAGGGGGCGTATTGCGGTACCTGAGTTATGGTACTCGTGGGGTACCGGTATACTGGTACGAGTACCGGTTGTGCCAATGACCAACACTCACCGCCTGCTCAATCATTCTGTATGTTTACGCTACATGTTTGGGTCATCGATGTTTACGCCACTGATACTCTGCGACAGGATACTGGGTACAAGATGGGCAAGATGCGTGGCGCTCGTGATTGGCTGGAGCAACTCAGGAATCCAGTAGAGTGTATCCAGTAGAATATCAGTAGGCTTAGAGGTAGCAAGCACTTTGCGAACTAAGGACCGAATCAATCACTTTTCAATTCTCCATCAAACCCTGTGGAAGTGTCCTTGCTCCGGTCGACTCCAGAGCCTCAAGCCTCCCTCCGCTTCGTCCTCCAAGATCTGTGAGCTTTCACAGCAGGCGGGGAAACGCAAGAACCGCTCGACAGTAACCGCAACATGGGTCAAGCGTCCGAGTGGTCTGGAAGAAGCAAGTGCGCCGAACGAGTCGTTCGAGCGCGGACCAAAACGCCGTTCAAGTGTGCGAGTGGAATCAGGGCCAAGTGACGAAGAAGAAAGATGATGAAGACAGTTCAAGTCCTCCTGTTCTGGCGTGCGAGTGCCAACGCCGTGGAAGCAAGCGATTTGTCGGAGCCATCGACGTTCCAAGAGGCGATCAACGGACCCGACCAAGCGCACTGGCGCAAAGCCATTCGTGCGGAACTCAAGTCGATGCGTCTACGTGGTGTTCCGCGGTGCGAAGCTACCATCAGGTCAGCGTGCCATCGGTACGAAGTGGGTGTTCAAGATCAAGCGAAAAGCCGATGGATCAATCGAGAAGTACAAGGCGCGCCTGGTGGCCAAGGGCTTCAAGCAGAAGTACGGCATCGACTACACCGAGACGTTCTCGCCTGTGATCAAGTACGTGACGCTGCGCATGGTGATCGCCCTAGCCAAATATTTTGTTGGCCCGTCGACCAACTGGACGTGGTGACTGCGTTCCTGTACGGCATCAAGGAACTCGTGTTTTGCGTCGTTCCGGAAGGCGTGGAGCTGGATGGCGATTTCGACTGCGTGTTACTGAAAGCCATCTCGACGGTCAAGCAGGCATCGCGCGTGTGGAACGAGACGTTCGACGAGTTCGTGTGTTCCATCGATTTCACGTGTCGGCTTATGACCCGTGCCTCTACATCAAGGAAGTCGACGGTCATTGCGTGCTGCTGCTCGTGTACGTGGACGACGTACTGATACCGGGAGTTCGGCTGAGCAGACCAAGCGCGAGCTGAAGACTCGCTTCGAGATGACCGACAGCGGAGTGTGCCTTCATTCTAGGCATCGAGTTGGTAGACGGCCCGAAAGGCAGCGTGACGATGTACCAGCGGCGGTATGTGGATGACATCCTGAAGCGTTTCGGTATGGACGAGTGCAAGGCTGTGTCTCCGTGGATTTGAGCTCACGACTGGTTGCGAGCGACTCGGCGATCAAGCTGAACGCGCCATTTCGTGAAGCTGTGGGTGCGCTCATGCATCTCATGACTGCGACTCGCCCGGACATTGCATATGCTGTGGGCTACGTGTCACGCTTCAGAATCCGCAGGAGGAGCACTGGATGGCCGTGAAGCGCATATTTCGCTATCTGCAGGGAACCAAGTCACACGGCATCTGCTTCAAGCCTGGTGACAGCGTGGACTTTCGTGGATACTCTGACGCAGACTGGGCCGGCGATCTCGCGGATCGCAAGTCGACTTCGGGCTACGTTCCTGCTAACAGGTGCTCCCATCAGTTGGGGAAGCAAGAAGCAGTCGAGCGTGTCGCTATCAACGAGTGAAGCGGAGTACATCGCGCTGAGCCTGGCCATCCAAGAAGGCAAGTGGGTGCACCGATTAGTGTGTGAAATGCTCACGGTTGCTGGAGAAGCGTGCCCGGAGCTCAAGATTTTCGAGGACAACCAGTCATGCATCAAGATGACGAAGAACCCCGTGAATACGGTCGCGCCAAGCACATCGACATCAAGTACCACCACATCCGCGATGAAAACGCGGTGAAGTGACGGTGGAGTACTGCGAAACTGCGACGATGCTGGCGGATATCATGACAAAGGCGATGCCGGGGCCACGCCACAAGGAACTGACTCAGGCTCGGCGTGACAGAGTGTTCGCATTGAGGGGCGTATTGCGGTACCTGAGTTATGGTACTCGTGGGGTACCGGTATACTGGTACGAGTACCGGTTGTGCCAATGACCAACACTCACCGCCTGCTCAATCATTCTGTATGTTTACGCTACATGTTTGCGTCATCGATGTTTACGCCACGCTGGATACTTGCGACAGGATACTGGGTACAAGATGGGCAAGATGCGTGGCGCTCTGTGATTGGCTGGAGCAACTCAGGAATCCAGTAGAGTGTATCCAGTAGAATATCTAGTAGGCTTAGAGGTAGCAAGCACTTTGCGAACTAAGGACCGAATCAAACAATTCTCCATCAAACCCCAAGTGGTCAAGAAGTCTCTTTGCCCGGTCGACTCCAGAGCCTCAAGCCTCCTCCGCTTCGTCCTCCAAGATCTGTGACCTTTAACAGCAGGCGGGGAATGCAAGAACTGCCTGACAGTAACCGCAACATGGGTCAAGCGAGTCGTGGAGCTGGTCTGAAGAGCAAGTGCGCGAACGAGTCGTTCGAGCGGACCAAAACGCCGTTCAAGTGGCGAGTGGAATCAGGGCCAAGTGACGAAGAAGAAAAAGATGATGAAGACAGTTCAAGTCCTCCTGTATTCTGGCGTGCGAGTGCCAACGCCGTGGAAGCAAGCGATTTGTCGGAGCCATCGACGTTCCAAGAGGCGATCAACGGACCCGACCAAGCGCACTGGCGCAAAGCCATTCGTGCGGAACTCAAGTCGATGCGTCTACGTGGTGTGTTCCGCGGTGCGAAGCTACCATCAGGTCAGCGTGCCATCGGTACGAAGTGGGTGTTCAAGATCAAGCGAAAAGCCGATGGATCAATCGAGAAGTACAAGGCGCGCCTGGTGGCCAAGGGCTTCAAGCAGAAGTACGGCATCGACTACACCGAGACGTTCTCGCCTGTGATCAAGTACGTGACGCTGCGCATGGCGATAGCCCAGATTGGTTGGCCCGTCGACCAACTGGACGTGGTGACTGCGTTCCTGTACGGCATCATGAAGGAACTCGTGTTTTGCGTCGTTCCGGAAGGCGTGGAGCTGGATGGCGATTTCGACTGCGTGGAGTTACTGAAAGCCATCTACGGTCTCAAGCAGGCATCGCGCGTGTGGAACGAGACGTTCGACGAGTTCGTGTGTTCCATCGGATTTCACGTGTCGGCTTATGACCCGTGCCTCTACATCAAGGAAGTCGATCATTGCGTGCTGCTGCTCGTGTACGTGGACGACGTACTGATTACCGGAGTTCGGCTGAGCTCATCGAGCAGACCAAGCGCGAGCTGAAGACTCGCTTCGAGATGACCGACAGCGGCAAGTGTGCCATTCTAGGCATCGAGTTGGTAGACGGCCCGAACGGCAGCGTGACGATGTGCCAGCGGCGGTATGGATGACATCCTGAAGCGTTTCGGTATGGACGAGTGCAAGGCTGTGGTGTCTCCCGTGGATTTGAGCTCACGACTGGTTGCGAGCGACTTGGCGATCAAGCTGAACGCGCCATTTCGTGAAGCTGTGGGTGCGCTCATGCATCTCATGACTGCGACTCGCCCAGACATTGCATATGCTGTGGGCTACGTGTCACGCTTCATGGAGAATCCGCAGGAGGATGGCCGTGAAGCGCATATTTCTATCTGCAGGAACCAAGTCACACGGCATCTGCTTCAAGCCTGGTGACAGCGTGGACTTTCGTGGATACTCTGGACGCCGGCGATCTCGCGGATCGCAAGTCGACTCGGGCTACGTGTTCCTGCTAACAGGTGCTCCCATCAGTTGGGGAAGCAAGAAGCAGTCGAGCGTCGCTATCAACGAGTGAAGCGGAGTACATCGCGCTGAGCCTGGCCATCCGAAGGCAAGTGGGTGCACCGATTAGTGTGTGAAATGCTCACGGTTGCTGGAGAAGCGCCCGGAGCTCAAGATTTTCGAGGACAACCAGTCATGCATCAAGATGACGAAGAACCCCGTGAATACGGTCGCGCCAAGCACATCGACATCAAGTACCACCACATCCGCGATGAAGTAAAACGCGGTGAAGTGACGGTGGAGTACTGCGAAACTGCGACGATGCTGGCGGATATCATGACGAAGATGCCGGGGCCACGCCAAGGAACTGACTCAGGCTCTCGGCGTGACAGAGTGTTCGCATTGAGGGGCATTGGTACCTGAGTTATGGTACTCGTGGGGTACCGGTACGAGTACCGGTTGTGCCAATGACCAACACTCACCGCCTGCTCAATCATTCTGTATGTTTACGCTACATGTTTGCGTCATCGATGTTTACGCCACGCTGGATACTTGCGACAGGATACTGGGTACAAGATGGGCAAGATGCGTGGCGCTCTGTGATTGGCTGGAGCAACTCAGGAATCCAGTAGAGTGTATCCAGTAGAATATCTAGTAGGCTTAGAGGTAGCAAGCACTTTGCGAACTAAGGACCGAATCAATCACTTTCAATTCTCCATCAAACCCCAAGTGGTCAAGTGTCCTTGCTCCGGTCGACTCCAGAGCCTCAAGCCTCCCTCCGCTTCGTCCTCCGATCTGTGAGCTTAACAGCAGGCGGGGAACGCAAGAACCGCTCCGACAGTAACCGCAACATGGGTCAAGCGACGAGCTGGTCTGAAGAGCAAGTGCGCCGAACGAGTTCGAGCGCGGACCAAAACGCCGTTCAAGTGTGCGAGTGGAATCAGGGCCAAGTGACGAAGAAGAAAAAGATGATGAAGACAGTTCAAGTCCTCCGGTATTCTGGCGTGCGAGTGCCAACGCCGTGGAAGCAAGCGATTTGTCGGAGCCATCGACGTTCCAAGAGGCGATCAACGGACCCGACCAAGCGCACTGGCGCAAAGCCATTCGTGCGGAACTCAAGTCGATGCGTCTACGTGGTGTGTTCCGCGGTGCGAAGCTACCATCAGGTCAGCGTGCCATCGGTACGAAGTGGGTGTTCAAGATCAAGCGAAAAGCCGATGGATCAATCGAGAAGTACAAGGCGCGCCTGGTGGCCAAGGGCTTCAAGCAGAAGTACGGCATCGACTACACCGAGACGTTCTCGCCTGTGAGTACGTGACGCTGCGCATGGTGATAGCCCTAGCCAAATATTTTGTTGGCCCGTCGACCAACTGGACGTGGTGACTGCGTTCCTGTACGGCATCATGAAGGAACTCGTGTTTTGCGTCGTTCCGGAATGGAGCTGGATGGCGATTTCGACTGCGTGGAGTTACTGAAAGCCATCTACGGTCTCAAGCAGGCATCGCGCGTGGAACGAGACGTTCGACGAGTTCGTGTGTTCCATCGGATTTCACGTGTCGGCTTATGACCCGTGCCTCTACATCAAGGAAGTCGACGGTCATTGCGTGCTGCTGCTCGTGTACGTGGACGACGTACTGATTACCGGAGTTCGGCTGAGCTCATCGAGCAGACCAAGCGCGAGCTGAAGACTCGCTTCGAGATGACCGACAGCGGCAAGTGTGCCTTCATTCTAGGCATCGAGTAGACGGCCCGAACGGCAGCGTGACGATGTGCCAGTATGTGGATGACATCCTGAAGCGTTTCGGTATGGACGAGTGCAAGGCTGTGTCTCCCGTGGATTTGAGCTCACGACTGGTTGCGAGCGACTGGCGATCAAGCTGAACGCGCCATTTCGTGAAGCTGTGGGTCGCTCATGCATCTCATGACTGCGACTCGCCCGGACATTGCATATGCTGTGGGCTACGTGTCACGCTTCATGGAGAATCCGCAGGAGGAGCACTGGATGGCCGTGAAGCGCATATTTCGCTATCTGCAGGAACCAAGTCACACGGCATCTGCTTCAAGCCTGGTGACAGCGTGGACTTTCGTGGATACTCTGACGCAGACTGGGCCGGCGATCTCGCGGATCGCAAGTCGACTTCGGGCTACGTGTTCCTGCTAACAGGTGCTCCCATCAGTTGGGGAAGCAAGAAGCAGTCGAGCGTGTCGCTATCAACGAGTGAAGCGGAGTACATCGCGCTGAGCCTGGCCATCCAAGAAGGCAAGTGGGTGCACCGATTAGGTGTGAAATGCTCACGGTTGCTGGAGAAGCGTGCCCGGAGCTCAAGATTTTCGAGGACAACCAGTCATGCATCAAGATGACGAAGAACCCCGTGAATCACGGTCGCGCCAAGCACATCGACATCAAGTACCACCACATCCGCGATGAAGTAAAACGCGGTGAAGTGACGGTGGAGTACTGCGAAACTGCGACGATGCTGGCGGATATCATGACAAAGGCGATGCCGGGGCCACGCCACAAGGAACTGACTCAGGCTCTCGGCGTGACAGAGTGTTCGCATTGAGGGGCGTATTGCGGTACCTGAGTTATGGTACTCGTGGGGTACCGGTATACTGGTACGAGTACCGGTTGTGCCAATGACCAACACTCACCGCCTGCTCAATCATTCTGTATGTTTACGCTACATGTTTGCGTCATCGATGTTTACGCCACGCTGGATACTTGCGACAGGATACTGGGTACAAGATGGGCAAGATGCGTGGCGCTCTGTGATTGGCTGGAGCAACTCAGGAATCCAGTAGAGTGTATCCAGTAGAATATCTAGTAGGCTTAGAGGTAGCAAGCACTTTGCGAACTAAGGACCGAATCAATCACTTTTCAATTTCCATCAAACCCCAAGTGGTCAAGTGTCCTGCTCCGGTCGACTCCAGAGCCTCAAGCCTCCCTCCGCTTCGTCCTCCAAGATCTGTGACCTTTAACAGCAGGCGGGGGAACGCAAGAACCGCTCCGACAGTAACCGCAACATGGGTCAAGCGAGTCGTGGAGCTGGTCTGAAGAAGCAAGTGCGCCGAACGAGTCGTTCGAGCGCGGACCAAAACGCCGTTCAAGTGTGAGTGGAATCAGGCCAAGTGACGAAGAAGAAAAAGATGATGAAGACAGTTCAAGTCCTCCTGTATTCTGGCGTGCGAGTGCCAACGCCGTGGAAGCAAGCGATTTGTCGGAGCCATCGACGTTCCAAGAGGCGATCAACGGACCCGACCAAGCGCACTGGCGCAAAGCCATTCGTGCGGAACTCAAGTCGATGCGTCTACGTGGTGTGTTCCGCGGTGAAGCTACCATCAGGTCAGCGTGCCATCGGTACGAAGTGGGTGTTCAAGATCAAGCGAAAAGCCGATGGATCAATCGAGAAGTACAAGGCGCGCCTGGTGGCCAAGGGCTTCAAGCAGAAGTACGGCATCGACTACACCGAGACGTTCTCGCCTGTGATCAAGTACGTGACGCTGCGCATGGTGATCGCCCTAGCCAAATATTTTGTTGGCCCGTCGACCAACTGGACGTGGTGACTGCGTTCCTGTACGGCATCATGAAGGAACTCGTGTTTTGCGTCGTTCCGGAAGGCGTGGAGCTGGATGGCGATTTCGACTGCGTGGAGTTACTGAAAGCCATCTACGGTCTCAAGCAGGCATCGCGCGTGTGGAACGAGACGTTCGACGAGTTCGTGTGTTCCATCGGATTTCACGTGTCGGCTTATGACCCGTGCCTCTACATCAAGGAAGTCGACGGTCATTGCGTGCTGCTGCTCGTGTACGTGGACGACGTACTGATTACCGGGAGTTCGGCTGAGCTCATCGAGCAGACCGCGCGAGCTGAAGACTCGCTTCGAGATGACCGACAGCGGCGTGCCTTCATTCTAGGCATCGAGTTGGTAGACGGCCCGAACGGCAGCGTGACGATGTGCCAGCGGCGGTATGTGATGACATCCTGAAGCGTTTCGGTATGGACGAGTGCAAGGCTGTGGTGTCTCCCGTGGTTTGAGCTCACGACTGGTTGCGAGCGACTTGGCGATCAAGCTGAACGCGCCATTTCGTAGCTGTGGGTGCGCTCATGCATCTCATGACTGCGACTCGCCCAGACATTGCATATGCTGGGGCGTGTCACGCTTTCATGGAGAATCCGCAGGAGGAGCACTGGATGGCCGTGAAGCGCATATTTCGCTATCTGCAGGGAACCAAGTCACACGGCATCTGCTTCAAGCCTGGTGACAGCGTGGACTCGTGGATACTCTGACGCAGACTGGGCCGGCGATCTCGCGGATCGCAAGTCGACTTCGGGCTACGTGTTCCTGCTAACAGGTGCTCCCATCAGTTGGGAAGCAAGAAGCAGTCGAGTGTCGCTATCAACGAGTGAAGCGGAGTACATCGCGCTGAGCCTGGCCATCCAAGAAGGCAAGTGGGTGCACCGGAGTGTGTGAAATGCTCACGGTTGCTGGAGAAGCGTGCCCGGAGCTCAAGATTTTCGAGGACAACCAGTCATGCATCAAGATGACGAAGAACCCCGTGAACGGTCGCGCCAAGCACATCGACATCAAGTACCACCACATCCGCGATGAAGTAAAACGCGGTGAAGTGACGGTGGAGTACTGCGAAACTGCGACGATGCTGGCGGATATCATGACAAAGGCGATGCCGGGGCCACGCCACAAGGAACTGACTCAGGCTCGGCGTGACAGAGTGTTCGCATTGAGGGGCGTATCTTTATGGTACTCGTGGGGTACCGGTATACTGGTAGAGTACCGGTTGTGCCAATGACCAACACTCACCGCCTGCTCAATCATTCTGTATGTTTACGCTACATGTTTGCGTCATCGATGTTTACGCCACGCTGGATACTTGCGACAGGATACTGGGTACAAGATGGGCAAGATGCGTGGCGCTCTGTGATTGGCTGGAGCAACTCAGGAATCCAGTAGAGTGTATCCAGTAGAATATCTAGTAGGCTTAGAGGTAGCAAACACTTTGCGAACTAAGGACCGAATCAATCACTTTTCAATTCTCCATCAAACCCCAAGTGGTCAAGTGCTCGCTCCGGTCGACTCCAGAGCCTCAAGCCTCCTCCGCTTCGTCCTCCAAGATCTGTGACCTTTAACAGCAGGCGGGGAAACGCAAGAACCGTCCGACAGTAACCGCAACATGGGTCAAGCGAGTCGTGGAGCTGGTCTGGAAGAGCAAGTGCGCCGAACGAGTCGTTCGAGCGCGGACCAAAACGCCGTTCAAGTGTGCGAGTGGAATCAGGGCCAAGTGACGAAGAAGAAAGATGATGAAGACAGTTCAAGTCCTCCTGTATTCTGGCGTGCGAGTGCCAACGCCGTGGAAGCAAGCGATTTGTCGGAGCCATCGACGTTCCAAGAGGCGATCAACGGACCCGACCAAGCGCACTGGCGCAAAGCCATTCGTGCGGAACTCAAGTCGATGCGTCTACGTGGTGTGTTCCGCGGTGCGAAGCTACCATCAGGTCAGCGTGCCATCGGTACGAAGTGGGTGTTCAAGATCAAGCGAAAAGCCGATGGATCAATCGAGAAGTACAAGGCGCGCCTGGTGGCCAAGGGCAGAAGTACGGCATCGACTACACCGAGACGTTCTCGCCTGTGATCAAGTACGTGACGCTGCGCATGGTGATCGCCCTAGCCAAATATTTTGGTTGGCCCGTCGACCAACTGGACGTGGTGACTGCGTTCCTGTACGGCATCATGAAGGAACTCGTGTTTTGCGTCGTTCGGAAGGCGTGGAGCTGGATGGCGATTTCGACTGCGTGGAGTTACTGAAAGCCATCTACGGTCTCACAAGCAGGCATCGCGCGTGTGGAACGAGACGTTCGACGAGTTCGTGTGTTCCATCGGATTTCACGTGTCGGCTTATGACCCGTGCCTCTACATCAAGGAAGTCGACGGTCATTGCGTGCTGCTGCTCGTGTACGTGGACGACGTACTGATTACCGAGTTCGGCTGAGCTCATCGAGCAGACCAAGTGCGAGCTGAAGACTCGCTTCGAGATGACCGACAGCGGCAAGTGTGCCTTCATTCTAGGCATCGAGTTGGTAGACGGCCCGAACGGCAGCGTGACGATGTGCCAGCGGCGGTATGTGGATGACATCCTGAAGCGTTTCGGTATGGACGAGTGCAAGGCTGTGGTGTCTCCCGTGGATTTGAGCTCACGACTGGTTGCGAGCGACTTGGCGATCAAGCTGAACCATTTCGTGAAGCTGTGGGTGCGCTCATGCATTCATGACTGCGACTCGCCCGGACATTGCATATGCTGTGGGCTACGTGTCACGCTTCATGGAGAACCGCAGGAGGAGCACTGGATGGCCGTGAAGCGCATATTTCGCTATCTGCAGGGAACCAAGTCACACGGCATCTGCTTCAAGCCTGGTGACAGCGTGGACTTTCGTGGATACTCTGACGCAGACTGGGCCGGCGATCTCGCGGATCGCAAGTCGACTTCGGGCTACGTGTTCCTGCTAACAGGTGCTCCCATCAGTTGGGGAAGCAAGAAGCAGTCGAGCGTGTCGCTATCAACGAGTGAAGCGGAGTACATCGCGCTGAGCCTGGCCATCCAAGAAGGCAAGTGGGTGCACCGATTAGTGTGTGAAATGCTCACGGTTGCTGGAGAAGCGTGCCCGGAGCTCAAGATTTTCGAGGACAACCAGTCATGCATCAAGATGACGAAGAACCCCGTGAATCACGGTCGCGCCACACATCGACATCAAGTACCACCACATCCGCGATGAAGTAAAAACGCGGTGAAGTGCGGAGTACTGCGAAACTGCGACGATGCTGGCGGATATCATGACGAAGGCGATGCCGGGGCCACGCCACAAGGAACTGACTCAGGCCTCGGCGAGAGTGTTCGCATTGAGGGGCGTACGGTACCTGAGTTATGGTACGTGGGGTACCGGTATACTGGTACGAGTACCGGTTGTGCCAATGACCACACTCACCGCCTGCTCAATCATTCTGTATGTTTACGCTACATGTTTGCGTCATCGATGTTTACGCCACGCTGGATACTGCGACAGGATACTGGGTACAAGATGGGCAAGATGCGTGGCGCTCTGTGATTGGCTGGAGCAACTCAGGAATCCAGTAGAGTGTATCCAGTAGAATATCTAGTAGGCTTAGAGGTAGCAAGCACTTTGCGAACTAAGGACCGAATCAATCACTTTTCAATTCTCCATCAAACCCCAAGTGGTCAAGTGTCTTGCTCCGGTCGACTCCAGAGCCTCAAGCCTCCCTCCGCTTCGTCCTCCAAGATCTGTGACCTTTAACAGCAGGCGGGGAAACGCAAGAACCGCTCCGACAGAACCGCAACATGGGTCAAGCGGTGCCGGAGCTGGTCTGAAGAAGGCGCGCCGAACGAGTCGTTCGAGCGCGGACCAAACGCCGTTCAAGTGTGCGAGTGGAATCAGGGCCAAGTGACGAAGAAGAAAAAGATGATGAAACAGTTCAAGTCCTCCTGTATTCTGGCGTGCGAGTGCCAACGCCGTGGAAGCAAGCGATTTGTCGGAGCCATCGACGTTCCAAGAGGCGATCAACGGACCTGACCAAGCGCACTGGCGCAAAGCCATTCGTGCGGAACTCAAGTCGATGCGTCTACGTGGTGTGTTCCGCGGTGCGGCTACCATCAGGTCAGCGTGCCATCGGTACGAAGTGGGTGTTCAAGATCAAGCGAAAAGCCGATGGATCAATCGAGAGCGTGCCAAGGCGCGCCTGGTACAGCGCCTGGGCTAAGGCGGCATCGACTACACCGAGACGTTCTCGCCTGCATCGCTCACGTGACGCTGCGCATGGTGATAGCCCCAGCCAATATTTTGGTTGGCCCGCGACCAACTGGACGTGGTGACTGCGTTCCTGTACGGCATCATGAAGGAACTCGTGTTTTGCGTCGTTCCGGAAGGCGTGGAGCTGGATGGCGATTTCGACTCTGCGTGGAGTTACTGAAAGCATCTGCACCTCAAACAGGCATCGCGCGTGTGGAACGAGACGTTCGACGAGTTCGTGTTCCATCGGATTTGACCCGTGCCTCTACATCAAGGAAGTCGACGGTCATTGCGTGTTGCTGCTCGTGTACGTGGACGACGGCTGATTACTGGAGTTCGGCTGAGCTCATCGAGACCAAGCGAGCTGAAGACTCGCTTGAGATGACCGACAGCGGCAAGTGTGCCTTCATTCTGGTGGCGAGCTGGTAGACGGGCCCGAACGCGCGTGACGATGTGCCAAGCGCGGCGGTATGTGGATGACATCCTGAAGCGTTTCCGGTATGGACGAGTGCAAGGCTGTGGTGTCTCCCGTGGATTTGAGCTCACGACTGGTTGCGAGCGACCTGGCGATCAAGCTGAACGCGCCATTTCGTAGCTGTGCGCCCATGCATCTCATGACTGCGACTGCCCAGACATTGCATATGCTGTGGGCTACGTGTCATGCCGCTGGTGAGATCCCGCAGGAGGAGCACTGGATGGCCGTGAAGCGCATATTTCGCTATTCGGTCAGGAACCAAGTCACAGCATCTGCTTCAAGCCTGGTGACAGCGTGGATTCTGGATACTCTGACGCAGACTGCCGGCGATCTCGCGGATCGCAACGACTTCGCACGTGTTCCTGCTAACAGGTGCTCCAATTTCAGTTGGGGAAGCAAGAAGTGAGTCGAGCGTGTCGTTAACGAGTGAAGCGGAGTACATCGCGCTGAGCCTGGCCATCCAAGAAGGCAAGTGGGTGCACCGATTAGTGTGTGAAATGCTCACGGTTGCTGGAGAAGTTGTGCCCGGAGCTCAAGATTTTCGAGGACAACCAGTCATGCATCAAGATGACGAAGAACCCCAGAACCACGGTCGCGCCAAGCACATCGACATCAAGTACCACCACATCCGCGATGAAGTAAAACGAGGTAGCGACGGTGGAGTATCATGAAACTGCGACGATGCTGGCGGATATCATGACGAAGCGATGCCGGGGCCACGCCACAAGGAACGGACTCGTGTCTCGGCGCATCGTTCGCATGTGGGGCGGCTGCGGTACCTGAGTTATGGTACTGGGGTACCAGTATACTGGTACGAGTACCGGTTGTGCCAATGACCAACACCCACCGCCTGCCTAATCATTCTGTATGGTTTACGCTACATGTTTGCGTGTCGTTTACGCTACGCTGGATACTTGCGACAGGATACTGGGTACAAGATGGGCAAGATGCGTGGCGCTCTGTGATTGGCTGGAGCAACTCAGGAATCCAGTAGAGTGTATCCAGTAGAATATCTAGTAGGCTTAGAGGTAGCAAGCACTTTGGCGAACTAAGGACTGAATCAATCACTTTTCAATTCTCCATCAAACCCCAAGTGGTCAAGTGTCCTTTGCTCCGGTCGAACTCCAGAGCAACCTGGATAAGCCTCCCTCCGCTTCGTTGCCAAGATCTGTGACCTTTAACAAGTGCGGAAATGCAAGAACCGCCCGACAGTAACCGCAACATGGTCAAGGAGTCGTGGAGCTGGTCTGGAAGAAGCGTGCGCCGAACGAGTCGTTCGAGCGCGGACCAAAACGCCGTTCAAGTGTGCGAGTGGAATCAGGGCCAAGTGACGGAAGAAGAAAAGATGATGAAGACAGTTCAAGTCCTCCTGTATTCTGGCGTGCGAGTGCCAACGCCGTGAAGCAAGCGATTTGTCGGAGCCATCGACGTTCCAAGAGGCGATCAACGGACCCGACCAAGCGCACTGGCGCAAAGCCATTCGTGCGGAACTCAAGATGCGTCTACGTGGTGTGTTCCGCGGTGCGAAGCTACCATCAGGTCAGCGTGCCATCGGTACGAAGTGGTGTTCAAGATCAAGCGAAAAGCCGATGGATCAATCGAGAAGTACAAGGCGCGCCTGGCCAATGGCTTCAGCAGAAGTACGGCATCGACTACACCGAGGTTCTCGCCTGTGGATCAAGTACGTGACGCTGCGCATGGTGATCGCCCAGCCAAATATTTGGTTGGCCCGTCGACCAACTGGACGTGGTGACTGCGTTCCTGTACGGCATCATGAAGGAACTCGTGTTTGCGTCGTTCCGGAAGGCGGAGCTGGATGGCGATTTCGACTGCGTGGAGTTACTGAAAGCCATCACGGTCTCAAACAGGCATCGCGCAGCGTGTGGAACGAGACGTTCGACGTGTTCTGTGTGTTCCATCGGATTTGTGTCGGCTATGACCCAGCCTCTTACATCGCTGGGAAGTCGACGGTCATTGTGCTGTTGCTCGTGTATGCGGACGATACGATTACCGGGAGTTCGGCTGGACCATCGAGCAGACCAAGTTGAGCTGAAGACTCGCTTCGAGATAACGACAGCGGCAAGTAAAAGCCTTCATTCTAGGCATCTGAGTTGGTGACGGCCCGAACGGCAGCGTGGATGATGTGCAGCGGCGTGTGGATGCGATCAACCAGCGTTTCGGTATGGACGAGTGCAAGGCTGTGGTGTCTCCAGTGGATTTGAGCTCACGACTGGTTGCGAGCGACTTGGCGATCGCTGAACGCGCCATTTCGTGAAGCTGTGGGTGCGCTCATGCATCCTCATGACTGCGACTCGCCCGGACACGATATGCTGGCTACGTCACGTCATGAGAATCCGCAGGAGGAGCACTGGATGGCCGTGAAGCGCATATTTCGTCATCGTAGGGGGAACCAATACACGGCATCTGCTTCAAGCCTGGTGACAGCGTGGACTTTCGTGGATACTGATAGACTGGCCGGCGATCTCGCGGATCGTGTCGACTCGGGCCACGTTCCTGCTAACAGGTGCTCCCATCAGTTGGGGAAGCAAGCAGTCGAGCGTGTCGCCATCAACGAGTGAAGCGGAGTACATCGCGCTGAGCCTGGCCATCCAAGAAGGCGGTGCACCGATTAGTGTGTGAAATGCTCACGGTTGCTGGAGAAGCGTGCCCGGAGCTCAAGATTTTCGAGGACAACCAGTCATGCATCAAGATTGAAGAACCCCGTGAATCACGGTCGCGCCAAGCACATCGACATCAAGTACCACCACATCCGCGATGAAGTAAAACGCGGTGAAGTGACGGTGGAGTACTGCGAAACTGCGACGATGCTGGCGGATATCATGACAAAGGCGATGCCGGGGCCACGCCACAAGGAACTGACTCAGGCTCTGGCGTGACAGAGTACCGCATACAGGGCGTATTGCGGCTCTGAGTTATGCGTACTCGTGGGGTACCGGTATACTGGTACGAGCATACAGCGCTAATGACCAACACTCACCGCCTGCTCAATCATTCCATGTTTACATGTTTGCGTCATCGATGTTTAGCGCCACGCTGGATACTTCAAGATGCGTGGCGCTGATTGGCTGGAGCAACTCAGAATCCAGTAGAGTGTATCCAGTAGAATATCTAGTAGGCTTAGAGGTAGCAACCACTTTGCGAACTAAGGGACTGAATCAATCACTTCAATTCTCCATCAAAACAAGTGGTCAAGTGTCTTCGCTCCGGTCGACTCCAGAGCCTCAAGCCCTCCGTCGCTTGTCCCCAAGATCTGTGACCTTTAACAGCA